>CM055364.1:21826974-21837384 GCA_029228515.1 Populus alba x Populus x berolinensis | reverse complement strand
TTATATATTGATTAGTACTTAAAAGTGCATATTTATCAAGGTTTTATATCATCATTTTGCACTTAAAAGTATCAATAAACTCCTTAACTAAAGCATGTTTTATAATAACAAGTCTAATACTATAAAATACCCTAATATATGGTAAATGTTCATCTTAAATGCAGGTCTATCACATAAAATCAAAGGATTGATTGATGAGTTCAACTACTGAAATTTTAAAGACAAAGAGAGGTGAAACTTGGAAAAGAGATGTTGGTGCAGTCCAAACTGGAACACTATTCGGTAATTGGGCATATCTCGAGTTCTAGATGTCCAAATTACCTCAAATGTTTACAAAAATTCAGTAAGACATAGGCCTACAACTTTCATTTGAGACATCAAGATCTAAAAAGGCGTTTTCAAGTCCAATTATAGCAACAACGGAGAAGTCCGAATCTGTCCTGCAGCCCAAACACTATTCAGTGTTCGCCCATTTCTTGAGTTCTAGAAGTCCAAATGACCTCATCTTTTTTTTGGAAAGCTGAGAGAATTTACTACAACTTTCATTTGGGACATCTGGACCCAGTTCTGATGCTAGCAATTTTGTTTTAATTAGACAAGAAGATAAGGATTTTCACAAGTCAAAAGTTGGCCACCACTAAACAATTAGTCATCAAATCAATAATTCCGAATTTTGGCCTATAAAAGGAGGCATTTGCCATGTATTTAAAGGCTTGGTGGTTCAGATCAAGTTCATGCTCTTTATTTCTCTCTTTATATTTTGTAATTCTTAGTTTTGCTTTCATTAAATTCTTGTTTATGCTTTTATTCCTTTCCTTTCCTTAGTTAACTTGTATCTTATTTATGTTCTTGTTTTGTTTATTTATGTTTCTCTTTTTCATTATGTTTGGCTAAGTTTATTATGTCAAGGTGAAAAGGTACACTAATGGTGTAAGAACAAGTATGGTAAACTCAAAATGAACCTTAATGTTTAATATTAACATGTCTTATCTTTTTATCTTACTAATTCTTAATACCTTGCTTGTTAAATGGTTAATCTAGATTTGTGTTGTATAATACTTGTACAACAATGCTTGGCACTTCTCATAGCGCCAATCGTATGGTATTACCTACACTGCGCTATGAAGGTACTTGATTTGTGTTAACATCAATAACATCATGAATTCCTGACAATATTTAAAGTTTAGGTGTTATGTAATGAGATAATTAATATGATCATGTTAATAATTTATAATGAGTTATTAATGACAAATCATCCAATGAACCTCCTTTCGTGTGTGGTTTCCAATTGAGTAATAAGAGTTTATACTATACTTGTTTGAATACCATTGGTGGATCCTCTAACCTTGACATTTATTTTTATCATTGTTTAATCCTTACATTAATCTTCCATCTCAAAGTTCTCATTAATTTTTTTCTCTTCTTTTTATTGTTATTATTATTATCATCTATTATTATTATTATTGTTTATTATTATTATTATTGTTTTATGTTTGTTATTATTGTTATGGTTATTATTGTATTATTAATTATTATTATTATTATTATTATTATTATTATATTTAGAAATCTGTTTATATTATATAATATATCTCTTTGATTTTTCATAAACTCAGTATATAGGCTGGAAACCTGTGACCCGATCTTTTAGATCATTCTCAGGTATAACAACGCCACGTACTGAGTATTATTATTAATATTATTATTATTATTATTATTGTTATTATTGTTGTTGTTGTTGTTGTTGTTGTTGTTGTTGTTGTTGTTATTTATAATTTATACAATTAACCTCTCTGTGGTTCGACCCCGGTCTTGCCGGGTTATTTATTACTTCGACACTCCTGCACTTGGGAGAAGACATCAATCTTTTGGTCGTGTCAAGTTTTTGGCGCCGTTGCCGGGGAGGTAAATTCTTGTACAAATTATAGTATTTATTTTTTTTCTCTTTTCACTTTTCTTGTATCTAACTTTGTTTCTTTTTTTTGTTTTGTTTCTTTTTCTTTTGTTTTCTTCTTCCTTTTATTCTCTTTCTACACGTGCATGAGTGTTTGGTCACGTACATTAAGTGGTAGACTTTGTAGGGTATCCTCATCATTTTCAGAAAATATGGCCGAAGAAGATAACCAGTCACTTCATAATGAATAATGAATAATGAGAATAACCGTGTTAGGACACTTAGAGACCACATGAATCCCACAAGAACAAGTGCACCCTCATGCATAGTTTTCCCTCCTGATGCATCTCATTTTAATTTTAAGCCAGGCATTATTCAACTTTTACCTTCTTTTCATGGCTTAGATCTAGAAAATCCATACTTGCATTTGAGAGAATTTGAGAAGTTTGTAACACCTATAATGACTTAAATTGTAGCATGAACACCATTCGATTAAAGCTTTTTCCTTTTTCATTAAAAGATAAAGCTAAAACATGGCTACAAAATCTTAGGTCAGGATCCATTCGTGCTTGGGATGAAATGCAACAACAATTTTTAAAGAAGTTTTTTCCATCTCACAGAACCAACTCTTTCAAAAGACAAATCACCACTTTCACTCAAAAACCAGGTGAAACATTTTACCAATGTTGGGATAGGTATCGAGACTTGCTTAATACTTGCCCTCATCATGGTTTTGAAACATGGAGATTAGTTTCACATTTTTATGAAGGGTTAACTCCTAGAGATAGGCAAATGGTTGAATTGATGTGCAATGGAACTTTTGAAGATAAAGACCCTAATGAAGCAATGGAGTACCTAGACTTGCTAGCTGAAAATGCGCAAAATTGGGACACCACAGGTACTTATGAGGCACCAAGTAAAACCCAACCTCATACATCTAGTGGAGGTATGTACAACCTTAGGGAAGATCATGACCTCCAAGCCAAGTTTGCATCTTTAGCTAGAAAAGTCGAGGCACTAGAATTAAAAAAGAGTGGTCAATTAAAATCTGTTCAAGACATTGTGTGTCAAATCTGTGAAACCAACGAACATTCAACCAATGACTGTCCAACCTTGCCTTCTTTTAAAGAATGTCTCCATGAACAAGCCCATGCATTAAACAGTTTTCAAAGGCCCAATCATAACCCATATTCGCAAACATATAACCCTGGTTGGAGAAATCATCCAAATTTCAGTTGGAAGAGTGAGAACAATAATGCTCAAACTTCACAGCCACCGTTTCAAGCACATCATAATTTCCAAAATTCTCATGGATATGCACCTCCTTATGCTCCACCTCCTAGAAGAAATCTTGAGGAAACATTGCATGCATTTATGGAAAAGCAAGAGGCAATTAACACTCAACTTGCTCAAAGCATGACAAATTTTAAAGATGCTCTTGCAAAATTAACATCTGCTCTCAGTTTTCAAGAGAAAGGTAAGTTTCCATCTCAACCACAGCAAAATCCAAAGGGGCAATACAATGCAAATGCAAGTAGTTCTGGAAGCCAACACATGGATCAAGTCAAATCAGTCATCACTCTTCGTAGTGGTAAGGTTATTGAAAAACCCATTCTTGAACCTTGTGAGAAAGATGATGAGTCTATCTCTGAGGGTAAGGAAGGGGTTGAACCTGAACATTGCAAAGAAAAGACTGATTCCCCGCCAGCACTTCCATTTCCTCATGCCATGACCAAACAAAGGAAAGTCAATCACAACTCTGAAATCTTTGAAATTTTCAAACAGGTAAGGATCAATATACCTTTGTTGGATGCTATTAAACAGGTTCCTTCCTATGCTAAATTTTTGAAAGATCTATGCACTGTGAAGAGAAAACTGAATGTGAAAAAGAAAGCCTTTTTAGCCGAACAAGTAAGTGCTATTCTTCAGAACAATAATGCTTTGAAATATAAAGACCCTGGTTGTCCTACAATTTCTTGCTTTATTGGAGAACATAAAATTGAAAGAGCCTTACTTGATCTTGGAGCTAGTGTGAATTTACTTCCATATTCAGTTTTTCAAAGTCTCAATCTAGGTGAGTTAAAACCAACCTCTGTAACTCTTTTACTTGCTGATAGATCTGTAAAAGTGCCTAGAGGAATAGTTGAGGATGTGTTAGTACAAGTTGATAAATTCATTTACCCTGTAGATTTTATTGTCTTGGATACACAACCTGTTGAAGCATGTAATTCAATTCCTGTCATTTTAGGACGTCCATTTCTTGCCACTTCTAATGCATTGATTAATTGTAGGAATGGACTGATGAAGCTATCATTTGGAAACATGACATTGGAGATGAATATTTTCAACATTTACAAGCAACCTGGAGATGATAATGATTTACAGGAAGTGGACTTTATTGAAAAATTAGTTCATGATCAATTTCAAACCACTTCTAGTGAAACTGAGATTGATGAATCTGATGATTTGCAAATGGTTTATTTTCAGGAAGAATCAAAGGCATGCAATTGGAGACCACAAATTGAAGAATTGCCACCACGATCAATTGAGCCCATACCTTCAAGTGTTCAACCACCAAAACTTGAATTGAAGCCGTTACCATTTAATCTCAAATACTCATTTTTGGGAGAAAATGAAACTTTTCCGGTAATAATCTCTTCCAAACTTAATGCACATCAAGAAGGTAAGTTATTACAGACTCTGAAAATGCACAAAAATGCATTAGGATGGACCATAGCTGACATAAAAGGAATTAGCCCTTTGATTTGCACACACAGGATTTATTTGGAGGAAAATGCTAAACCCTCTAGAGAAATGCAACGAAGGCTTAATCCTAATATGAAAGAAGTAGTGAAAAATGAAGTCATTAAGCTTCTAGATAATGGAATCATTTATCCTATTTCTGACAGCAAATGGGTAAGTCCTACCCAAGTTGTACCCAAAAAGTCTGGAGTCACTGTGATAACAAATGAGAAAAATGAGTTAATTCCAACTAGGACTGTTACTGGTTGGCGCATGTGCATTGACTATAGGAAACTTAATTCAATGACTAGAAAAGATCATTTCCCTTTACCTTTCATGGATCAAATCCTAGAAAGAGTTGCAGGTCATGAATTTTATTGTTTCCTAGATGGCTATTCAGGTTACAATCAAATTGAAATTGCATTGGAAGATCAAGAGAAGACTACTTTCACATGTCCATTTGGTACTTTTGCATATCGAAGGATGCCTTTTGGATTATGTAATGCACCAGCCACGTTTCAAAGATGCATGCTTAGCATATTCAGTGATATGGTTGAACGTTTTCTTGAGATTTTTATGGATGATTTTTCTGTTTTTGGTGATTCATTTGATGATTGTTTGACTAACTTAGAAAAGGTTTTGAGCAGGTGTGAAGAGAAGAATCTTGTACTGAATTGGGAAAAATGTCACTTTATGGTAACAAACGGCATTGTACTTGGTCACATTGTTTCATCGAAAGGAATTGAGGTTGACAAATCTAAAATCGAGTTAATTGCCAACTTACCAACACCAAAATCTGTTAAAGATGTTAGATCATTCTTAGGACATGCTGGTTTTTACAGAAGGTTCATCAAAGATTTTAGTGTAATATCTAAGCCCTTGAGTAACCTTCTAACAAAGGAAATATTTTTGAATGGACTGAACATTGTGAAGAAGCCTTTGTTAAACTTAAAAACTTGCTTACTTCTGCTCCTGTCATTCAACCTCCTGATTGGTCATTACCTTTTGAAATAATGTGTGACGCTAGTGATTATGCCGTGGGTGCTGTCTTGGGACAAAGAAAAGATAAGAAACCTTATGTGATTTACTATGCAAGTAAAACTTTAAATAGTGCTCAAATGAATTACACTACCACTGAAAAAGAATTACTTGCAGTAGTATTTGCATGTGACAATTCAGATCTTATCTTGTTGGCTCACCTGTTGTTGTTTTTAGTGATCATGCAGCATTGAAATATCTTCTCTCTAAGAAAGATTCTAAGGCTAGATTGGTGCGGTGGATTTTGTTACTTCAAGAATTTGATATCACAATCAAAGACAAGAAAGGCACCGAAAATGTTGTCGCAGATCATTTGTCAAGATTGACAACCGATTCGAGATCTGACATCACACCAATCGATGACTACTTTCCTGATGAATCTTTATTTTCTGTCTCTACGATGCCTTGGTTTGCTAATATTGTTAATTTTCTTGTTTCAGGACAATTGCCAGCTCATTGGAGTACCCAAGACAAAAGAAAGTTCTTGAACGAAGTGAAGAACTTTTATTGGGATGACCCTTATTTATTCAAATATTGTCCTGATCAAATATTTCGAAGATGCATTCCTGACAATGAGGTAAGTAGTGTCATTAAATTTTGTCATTCTGAGGCATGTGGGGGTCATTTCTCATCAAGAAAGACAACTGCAAAAATCTTACAAAGTGGATTTTACTGGCCCACCATGTTCAAAGACTCACATGCATTCTGCAAGACTTGTGAAAATTGTCAAAAGTTGGGATCTATTTCAAAACGTCACATGATGCCTTTAAATCCTATTCTTGTCATTGAGATCTTTGACTGTTGGGGTATAGATTTCATGGGTCCATTTCCTCCATCATTTGGTTTCTTGTACATATTGGTCGCAGTAGATTATGTTTCAAAATGGATAGAGGCAATTCCAAGTCGAACCAATGATCACAAAACAGTGATAAAGTTTTTGAAAGAAAACATTTTAAGTCGATTTGGAATCCCTCGAGCCATGATAAGTGATGGTGGAACACATTTCTGCAACAAGCCATTTGAGTCTTTAATGAAGAAATATGGAATCACACACAAAGTTGCCACCCCTTATCACCCTCAGACAAGTGGACAAGTAGAGCTTGCTAATAGGGAGATCAAACAGATCTTGGAGAAAACGGTGAACCCTAATCGGAAAGACTGGTCTTTAAGACTTAATGATGCACTTTGGGCTTATCGAACTGCATATAAAACATCATTAGGTATGTCACCTTATAGACTAGTCTATGGAAAACCTTGTCACTTGCCTGTGGAAATTGAACATAAAGCTTATTGGGCTATTAAAGCTTTCAATTCAAACATTGATGATGCTAGTCAGCTGCGAAAATTGCAAATAAATGAGCTTGAGGAAATAAGAAATGATGCATATGACAATTCAAGAATTCATAAAGCAAGAATCAAAGAGTTTCATGACAAGAAAATACTGAGAAAAACATTCAATGTTGGTCAAAAAGTCTTGCTTTATAATTCTCGACTCCATTTATTTCCTGGAAAACTAAGATCAAGATGGAGCGGTCCTTTTATTGTGAAACATGTGTATCCATATGGGGCCTGTGATATCGAGAATCCAAAGAATGGCAATGTTTTCAAGGTAAATGGGCATCGGTTGAAAGTTTATTTTGACAATTTTTCAGTTGAAAATGACTCTATTGAATTGAGTGATCCTGTATATAAAGATTGATTCTTTTTCTCACATTGTTTTTGTGTGTATCTTTTGTTTTGCTAGTCTCTCACCCCGGTCAAATGGCGGATAACGGTACTCCGTGACTCTTAAGTCGGTTCTTTCAGTTTCCCATGATAACTGATATCTGTGTATATAATTGTGCAATTCTCTGCTCTTTCTTCTTTCTTTGAATCTCTCCCCAATTCTCATTTGAAAATGGACACCACTCTTGAAAAATTGAAAAAGTATTTTCCCGCTCTGCCTCAGAATGCGATTACAAAAATTTACCGTGCTAGGTGTGCAAGATTGAGGTTGTTAATGAACCATGGAATTCCTGAAGATATTCGTTGGCTGATTGAAGCAAAGGTCCGATTATCAGGTGAGTCCTCCAATTCTTTCATTTCACACATGCCTGGAACAGGTAAAAGCACTTTTGCAAAGAAACGTCGTGCAAAACGACTGAAAGTCTGTCACAGATGTGCCAGATGGACTTGTAATGCAACATGTCATTCTTTAGGAATGGTATCTGTAAACCGTGAAGATAAAATACAATTCATTAAGGATGGCCTGAGTAAGGGGTCTTTAGATAATCTTTTATTGACTCTTGAGACGCATCCTAGTGGAGATGTGCATCGTGTAATTCATGATTTATGGCCACAATTCCATAAAGAACATGCTCGACATAGTCTTGGGAATCTGACTAAAAAAGACCCTGTTTGCCAGTTTTTAAGAAAACTGGATGGGAAGCCTATCCCCGACCCATAGAGGGCGTTTAAGCCGTTCTTGGACGTAAAACCAAGGGAAGATGTGAGCCACAATCACAACTACCTGTACATACATGCTTTTTCAAAATAAATAAAATAAGAGAGAGAGAGAGAGAGTGTGTGAGACTACAGCTGGCCTACATATAGGTGGTATGATTGCATTTTCATTTTTCATCTATAAATTCTTCTCTTCCTTCCCTTCATTTCTACTCACCCATACATTCATCAAATATAGAAGTGTGTAGAAATGGCAGGTTCCTCAAGTCATCACATAAAAAAATTTGTGTTTTCGGTGGATCCAGTCCTGGGAAAGAAAAAGAGTTTTTAGAATCAGCAAATCATCTTGGTCAGGTACTAGCTGAGAGAAAGATTCATTTAGTGTATGGAGGAGGCAGCCTTGGGTTAATGGGGGGAGTGTCAATAGCTGCATTTTTAGGAGGTAGTCAAGTTTTGGGGGTTGTCCCCAAAGCTTTAGCACAAGGGGACATCATTGGAAAAACAATTGGAGAGGAATTACAGGTCCCCACAATGTCTGATCGACTGAATACCATGTTTAACCATGCTGATGCCTTCATTGCCTTACCAGGTGGTCTGGGCACATTGGAAGAGATCTTTCATATTTCCTCTTGGGCCCAACTGCACATTCACCATAAACCTATAGGTTTGTTAAATGTTAATGGTTTTTATGATAAGTTGTTGTCTTTTCTTGATCAAGCTGTGGAACAGGAATTTCTAACATCTTCAGCACGACAAATCATAATCTCTGCTGCTACTGCTGAACAATTGATTGACCAACTACAATCTTTCATCCCTGTAATTAATCCCTCCATGAGTCGCATAAATTGGTCAACTAAGGAAAGCCGTAAAAAGCTTAGATTGGATTTGAGCCTTCATTTGTAAAAACTTTGTGTCTTTTGGTTTTATTATTGTGTTTTGTTGTTTCTTATATTTGTTTAAGTGTGTTTCAGGTTTGTCATTGTTCGTTATTTCAGGTGATGTCTTCTATACTCTATCTTTCTACCTTAAGACATTGAGGACAATGTCTCATTTTGGTTGGGGGAAAGGGTAGTAGTTTAAAAAAAAAAAACTGTGTTTTCTATTTCATAAACTATTTGCAAAACTGTTGTTACTAGGATGGCAGAGTAAAAGGAGTTCTTTTGTTAAAGTGACTCTTGAGACGCATCTTAGTAAACATTCTTAACAAGGTCTATCAGAATACTTCTTGAAATATTCAGGTTTACAAACTCTCATATTGTTAACACTTGATTCTGCTCATATACTCATTTAACAAGTATTATTAAATCTTCATTTTCACACACACACTTTAACATATGATTGTGGGTTGCACATTGGATTATTACATTATTTATGTTCTTTTGTTAAAGGTAACAACTAAGGGAAAGGGATAGTATATAATTTGCAAAAAAAAAAAAAAAAAAAAAAAAATAATAATGATAATAAAAACGTAGATAAGTTTGGTTTCGTAGCCTCCCTAACCTAAGCAATTAAGCCCGAAGGGGTGTTTTAACACCTAATACCCTAAAGTCAACTGACTTGGGAGCTATTGGCCCAAAGCTTGTTACATGGGTTAAGGAGAAAAGCTTAAGGGAATCAAACATTGCACTATCTACGTATCAGTATCTGCAACCCGAGTTGTTAAGCTCGTAGGGGTGTCTCAACACCTAATGCCCTAAGACCAACTGGTCTGGGAGTCATTAGCCTAAAACTCGTTACATGGGTTAAAGATACATTGTGTTTTAAGTTGTATGTGTAAAAAAAAAAAAAAAAAAGAAAAAAAATAATCCCAACCCAAGGAAGTTCACCTTAAACATTTGAACATAATATTGTTTTCTTCCAACAAAAGCCCCATCATCTATGTTTTCATACATTGAGCACATAAAAAGAAGGTTTATTAATATCTTGTTTAAGAAGTATGAAGCAGAAATGAGAGTTTGTTTATCTGGATAGATTAATGGAAGTTGAATGATGAATGCCTTGCTTTGTGGAACTTGCAAATTGTTTTTCTATTTTAACGCTTTGATTACTAGGGACTAGTAATAAGCTGGTTGGGGGGTGTGATTAGTACTTAAAAGTGCATGTTTATCAAGGTTTTATATCATCATTTTGCACTTAAAGTATCAATAACTCCTTAACTAAAGCATGTTTTATAATAACAAGTTTGAATACTATAAATACCTTAATATATGGTAAATGTTCATCTTAAATGCAGGCCTATCACATAAATCAAAGGATTGATTGATGAGTTTAAGTATTGAAATTTTGAAGGATAA
>CM055364.1:21803417-21826874 GCA_029228515.1 Populus alba x Populus x berolinensis | reverse complement strand
GCGAAACGCTTTGACTGGTAGTTTCGCGGCATTCCGACTTCGATCCCCGGTTGCCGAAATTCAGTTGCCTTGGAATTTCGGTGATCCCTCTTGAGCATGATGCTGTCTGCAACTTTTATACTACATTAGACTTCCTTCCATCGTAAAACAGCAAAACGACTTTGGCTCTTGTAAATTTCGCGACATTCCAACTTCGATGCCCTTTTGCCGAAATCCAGTTGCCTTTGAATTTCGGGTGATCCCTCTTGAGCATCGTATGCTTTCAGCTCACTTGTGTCTACATCACCACTTTCTTCCGCAAACATCGAAACGCTTTCACTCGGTAAGTTTCACACATTCCGACTTCGATGCCCGTCTGTGCCGAAATTCATTGGCCTTTGAATTTCGGGTGATCCCTCTTGATCTTGGTATTCTTCTGCTACTTGTTCTACATCACACTTCTTCATCGCAAACACAAAAGCGCTTTGACTCGGTAAGTTTCGCGACATTCCAACTTCGATGCGCCGTTTTGCCGAAATCCAGTTAACTTTGATTTTGGGTGAGCCCGTCTTGACTCATTTATTCTTCTGCTAGTTGTTCTACATCATACTTTAATCCGAAAACAACAAAAACATTCACCATGAATTTCGCGGCAAATACCGACTTCGATGCCACTTTTCCGAAAGTTCAGTTGCCATTGAATTTCGAGTTCTTCCTCTATTGAGCCAATGTATGGTTCTGCTGACTTGTTCTACATCACACGTTCTTTCCAGCAAATGCGAAAAGCTTTGACTCGATAGTTTCGCTCAATCCCGACTTCGAAGCTCCGTGTGCCGAAATTCCGTTGCCAGTTAATTTCGCTGAGTGATCCGCTCTTGTACTATTTATTCTTAGCTACAATTGTTCGTACATCATACTTGAAACAATTCCTCAAAGGGCGATACGCTTTAACGGCGGTTTTTTCGGCAGACATTCCGACTTCGATGCCCCGTGTTAACTGAAATTCAGTTGACCTTTTGAATTTCGGGTGATCCCTCTTGAGCATTGTATGCTATCGGCTACTTCTCTACATCTAAACATTCATCCGCAAACAGCGCAACGCTTTGACTCGGTGAATTTCGCGGAATTACGACTTCATGTGATAGCCGTTTTGCCGAAATTCAGTTGCCTTTGGGAACTTCTGTGAGCCCTCTTGAGCATGTATTGCTTCTGCTACTTATTCTCACATCAGACTTTCTTCCGCAACGAGCGAAAAGCTTTGAAACTGATGATTGTCGTCGGCATTGCGACGAGGCGATGCCACTCGTTGCGGAAATTCGAATTGCCTTTGAATTTCGTGTGAAGTTCACAAAAACCCCAAAAAAAACCCAATCAACCATCCCTCTTGAGCATGTATTCTTCTGCAACTTTGAACTAACATCACACGTACTTCCAAAACAGCAAAAGAGGTTTTGACGCTTGTGAGTTCCGCGGCATTCCGCCTTCGATGCCCCGGTTGCCGAAATTCATGTTGCCTTGGAATTTCGGTTATCTCTCTTGATCTTGTAATCTCGGGCTACGTGTTCTACATCAGACTCATCTTCCGCAAACAGAAACCGCTTTGACTGGTGAGTTTCGCGGCATTCCGACTTCGATGCCCCGGTTGCCGAAATTCAGTTGCCTTTGAATTTCGGGTGATCCCTCTTGAGCATGTATGCTTCTGCTACTTGTTCTACACACACTTCCTTCCGCAAACGGGCGAAACGCTTTGACTCGGTGAGTTTCGCGGCATTCCGACTTCGATGCCCCGGTTGCCGAAATTCAGTTGCCTTTGAATTTCGGGTGATCCCTCTTGAGCATGTATGCTTCTGCTACTTGTTCTACATCACACTTCCTTCCGCAAAGGGCGAAACGCTTTGACTCGGTGAGTTTCGCGGCATTCCGACTTCGATGCCCCGGTTGCCGAAATTCAGTTGCCTTTGAATTTCGGGTGATCCCTCTTGAGCATGTATGCTTCTGCTACTTGTTCTACATCACACTTCCTTCCGCAAACGGCGAAACGCTTTGACTGGTGAGTTTCGCGGCATTCCGACTTCGATGCCCCGGTTGCCGAAATTCAGTTGCCTTTGAATTTCGGGTGATCCCTCTTGAGCATGTATGCTTCTGCTACTTGTTCTACATCACACTTCCTTCCGCAAACGGCGAAACGCTTTGACTCGGTGAGTTTCGCGGCATTCCGACTTCGATGCCCCGGTTGCCGAAATTCAGTTGCCTTTGAATTTCGGTGATCCCTCTTGAGCATGTATGCTTCTGCTACTTGTTCTACATCACACTTCCTTCCGCAAACGGCGAAACGCTTTGACTCGGTGAGTTTCGCGGCATTCCGACTTCGATGCCCCGGTTGCCGAAATTCAGTTGCCTTTGAATTTCGGTGATCCCTCTTGAGCATGTATGCTTCTGCTACTTGTTCTACATCACACTTCCTTCCGCAAAGGCGAAACGCTTTGACTCGGTGAGTTTCGCGGCATTCCGACTTCGATGCCCCGGTTGCCGAAATTCAGTTGCCTTTGAATTTCGGGTGATCCCTCTTGAGCATGTATGCTTCTGCTACTTGTTCTACATCACACTTCCTTCCGCAAACGGCGAAACGCTTTGACTCGGTGAGTTTCGCGGCATTCCGACTTCGATGCCCCGGTTGCCGAAATTCAGTTGCCTTTGAATTTCGGGTGATCCCTCTTGAGCATGTATGCTTCTGCTACTTGTTCTACATCACACTTCCTTCCGCAAAGGCGAACGCTTTGACTCGGTGAGTTTCGCGGCATTCCGACTTCGATGCCCCGGTTGCCGAAATTCAGTTGCCTTTGAATTTCGGGTGATCCCTCTTGAGCATGTATGCTTCTGCTACTTGTTCTACATCACACTTCCTTCCGCAAAGGGCGAAACGCTTTGACTCGGTGAGTTTCGCGGCATTCCGACTTCGATGCCCCGGTTGCCGAAATTCAGTTGCCTTTGAATTTCGGGTGATCCCTCTTGAGCATGTATGCTTCTGCTACTTGTTCTACATCACACTTCCTTCCGCAAACGGCGAAACGCTTTGACTCGGTGAGTTTCGCGGCATTCCGATTCGACGAATTCCCTTGTTGCCGAAATTCAGTTGCCTTTGAATTTCGGGTGATCCCTCTTGAGCATGTATGCTTCTGCTACTTGTTCTACATCACACTTCCTTCCGCAAACGGCGAAACGCTTTGACTGGTGAGTTTCGCGGCATTCCGACTTCGATGCCCCGGTTGCCGAAATTCAGTTGCCTTTGAATTTCGGGTGATCCCTCTTGAGCATGTATGCTTCTGCTACTTGTTCTACATCACACTTCCTTCCGCAAACGGCGAAACGCTTTGACTCGGTGAGTTTCGCGGCATTCCGACTTCGATGCCCCGGTTGCCGAAATTCAGTTGCCTTTGAATTTGGGTGATCCCTCTTGAGCATGTATGCTTCTGCTACTTGTTCTACATCACACTTCCTTCCGCAAACGGCGAAACGCTTTGACTGGTGAGTTTCGCGGCATTCCGACTTCGATGCCCCGGTTGCCGAAATTCAGTTGCCTTTGAATTTCGGGTGATCCCTCTTGAGCATGTATGCTTCTGCTACTTGTTCTACTCACACACTTTCCTTCGCAAAGGGCGAAACGCTTTGACTCGGTGAGTTTCGCGGCATTCCGACTTCGATGCCCCGGTTGCCGAAATTCAGTTGCCTTTGAATTTCGGGTGATCCCTCTTGAGCATGTATGCTTCTGCTACTTGTTCTACATCACACTTCCTTCCGCAAACGGCGAAACGCTTTGACTCGGTGAGTTTCGCGGCATTCCGACTTCGATGCCCCGGTTGCCGAAATTCAGTTGCCTTTGAATTTCAGGTGATCCCTCTTGAGCATGTATGCTTCTGCTACTTGTTCTACATCACACTTCCTTCCGCAAACGGCGAAACGCTTTGACTCGGTGAGTTTCGCGGCATTCCGACTTCGATGCCCCGTTTGCCGAAATTCAGTTGCCTTTGAATTTCGGGTGATCCCTGTTGAGCATGTATGCTTCTGCTACTTGTTCTACATCACACTTCCTTCCGCAAAGGGCGAAACGCTTTGACTCGGTGAGTTTCGCGGCATTCCGACTTCGATGCCCCGGTTGCCGAAATTCATTTGCCTTTGAATTTCGGGTGATCCCTTTTGAGCATGTATGCTTCTGCTACTTGTTCTACATCACACTTCCTTCCGCAAAGGGCGAAACGCTTTGACTCGGTGAGTTTCGCGGCATTCGATGCCCCGGTTGCCGAAATTCAGTTGCCTTTGAATTTCGGGTGATCCCTCTTGAGCATGTATGCTTCTGCTACTTGTTCTACATCACACTTCTTCCGCAAAGGCGAAACGCTTTGACTCGGGGAGTTTCGCGGCATTCCAAAGTCGATGCCCCGGTTGCCGAAATTCAGTTGCCTTTGAATTTCGGGTGATCCCTCTTGAGCATGTATGCTTCTGCTACTTGTTCTACACCACACTACCTTCCGCAAAGGGAGAAACGCTTTGACTCGGTGAGTTTCGCGGCATTCCGACTTCGATGCCCCGGTTGCCGAAATTCAGTTGCCTTTGAATTTCGGGTGATCCTTGTTGAGCATGTATGCTTCTGCTACTTGTTCTACATCACACTTTCCTTCCGCAAACAGCGAAACGCTTTGACTCGGTGAGTTTCGCGGCATTCCGACTTCGATGCCCCGGTTGCCGAAATTCAGTTGCATTTGAATTTCGGGTGATCCCTTTTGAGCATGTATGCTTCTGCTACTTGTTCTACATCACACTTCCTTCCGCAAACGGCGAAACGCTTTGACTCGGTGAGTTTCGCGGCATTCCGACTTCGATGCCCCGGTTGCCGAAATTCAGTTGCCTTTGAATTTCGGGTGATCCCTCTTGAGCATGTATGCTTCTGCTACTTGTTCTACATCACACTTCTTCCGCAAACGGCGAAACGCTTTGACTCGGTGAGTTTCGCGGCATTCCGACTTCGATGCCCCGGTTGCCGAAATTCAGTTGCCTTTGAATTTCGGGTGATCCCTCTTGAGCATGTATGCTTCTGCTACTTGTTCTACATCACACTTCCTTCCGCAAACGGCGAAACGCTTTGACTCGGTGAGTTTCGCGGCATTCCGACTTCGATGCCCCGGTTGCCGAAATTCAGTTGCCTTTGAATTTCGGGTGATCCCTCTTGAGCATGTATGCTTCTGCTACTTGTTCTACATCACACTTCCTTCCGCAAACGGCGAAACGCTTTGACTCGGTGAGTTTCGCGGCATTCCGACTTCGATGCCCCGGTTGCCGAAATTCAGTTGCCTTTGAATTTCGGGTGATCCCTCTTGAGCATGTATGCTTCTGCTACTTGTTCTACATCACACTTCCTTCCGCAAAGGGCGAAACGCTTTGACTCGGTGAGTTTCGCGGCATTCCGACTTCGATGCCCCGGTTGCCGAAATTCAGTTGCCTTTGAATTTCGGGTGATCCCTCTTGAGCATGTATGCTTCTGCTACTTGTTCTACATCACACTTCCTTCCGCAAAGGCGAAACGCTTTGACTCGGTGAGTTTCGCGGCATTCCGACTTCGATGCCCCGGTTGCCGAAATTCAGTTGCCTTTGAATTTCGGGTGATCCCTCTTGAGCATGTATGCTTCTGCTACTTGTTCTACATCACACTTCCTTCCGCAAAGGCGAAACGCTTTGACTCGGTGAGTTTCGCGGCATTCCGACTTCGATGCCCCGGTTGCCGAAATTCAGTTGCCTTTGAATTTCGGGTGATCCCTCTTGAGCATGTATGCTTCTGCTACTTGTTCTACATCACACTTCCTTCCGCAAAGGGCGAAACGCTTTGACTCGGTGAGTTTCGCGGCATTCCGACTTCGATGCCCCGGTTGCCGAAATTCAGTTGCCTTTGAATTTCGGGTGATCCCTCTTGAGCATGTATGCTTCTGCTACTTGTTCTACATCACACTTCCTTCCGCAAACGGCGAAACGCTTTGACTCGGTGAGTTTCGCGGCATTCCGACTTCGATGCCCCGGTTGCCGAAATTCAGTTGCCTTTGAATTTCGGGTGATCCCTCTTGAGCATGTATGCTTCTGCTACTTGTTCTACATCACACTTCCTTCCGCAAACGGCGAAACGCTTTGACTCGGTGAGTTTCGCGGCATTCCGACTTCGATGCCCCGGTTGCCGAAATTCAGTTGCCTTTGAATTTCGGGTGATCCCTCTTGAGCATGTATGCTTCTGCTACTTGTTCTACATCACACTTCCTTCCGCAAAGGGCGAAACGCTTTGACTCGGTGAGTTTCGCGGCATTCCGACTTCGATGCCCCGGTTGCCGAAATTCAGTTGCCTTTGAATTTCGGGTGATCCCTCTTGAGCATGTATGCTTCTGCTACTTGTTCTACATCACACTTCCTTCCGCAAACGGCGAAACGCTTTGACTCGGTGAGTTTCGCGGCATTCCGACTTCGATGCCCCGGTTGCCGAAATTCAGTTGCCTTTGAATTTCGGGTGATCCCTCTTGAGCATGTATGCTTCTGCTACTTGTTCTACATCACACTTCTTCCGCAAACGGCGAAACGCTTTGACTCGGTGAGTTTCGCGGCATTCCGACTTCGATGCCCCGGTTGCCGAAATTCAGTTGCCTTTGAATTTCGGGTGATCCCTCTTGAGCATGTATGCTTCTGCTACTTGTTCTACATCACACTTCCTTCCGCAAACGGCGAAACGCTTTGACTCGGTGAGTTTCGCGGCATTCCGACTTCGATGCCCCGGTTGCCGAAATTCAGTTGCCTTTGAATTTCGGGTGATCCCTCTTGAGCATGTATGCTTCTGCTACTTGTTCTACATCACACTTCCTTCCGCAAACGGCGAAACGCTTTGACTCGGTGAGTTTCGCGGCATTCCGACTTCGATGCCCCGGTTGCCGAAATTCAGTTGCCTTTGAATTTCGGGTGATCCCTCTTGAGCATGTATGCTTCTGCTACTTGTTCTACATCACACTTCCTTCCGCAAACGGCGAAACGCTTTGACTCGGTGAGTTTCGCGGCATTCCGACTTCGATGCCCCGGTTGCCGAAATTCAGTTGCCTTTGAATTTCGGGTGATCCCTCTTGAGCATGTATGCTTCTGCTACTTGTTCTACATCACACTTCCTTCCGCAAACGGCGAAACGCTTTGACTCGGTGAGTTTCGCGGCATTCCGACTTCGATGCCCCGGTTGCCGAAATTCAGTTGCCTTTGAATTTCGGGTGATCCCTCTTGAGCATGTATGCTTCTGCTACTTGTTCTACATCACACTTCCTTCCGCAAACGGCGAAACGCTTTGACTCGGTGAGTTTCGCGGCATTCCGACTTCGATGCCCCGGTTGCCGAAATTCAGTTGCCTTTGAATTTCGGGTGATCCCTCTTGAGCATGTATGCTTCTGCTACTTGTTCTACATCACACTTCCTTCCGCAAACGGCGAAACGCTTTGACTCGGTGAGTTTCGCGGCATTCCGACTTCGATGCCCCGGTTGCCGAAATTCAGTTGCCTTTGAATTTCGGGTGATCCCTCTTGAGCATGTATGCTTCTGCTACTTGTTCTACATCACACTTCCTTCCGCAAACGGCGAAACGCTTTGACTCGGTGAGTTTCGCGGCATTCCGACTTCGATGCCCCGGTTGCCGAAATTCAGTTGCCTTTGAATTTCGGGTGATCCCTCTTGAGCATGTATGCTTCTGCTACTTGTTCTACATCACACTTCCTTCCGCAAACGGCGAAACGCTTTGACTCGGTGAGTTTCGCGGCATTCCGACTTCGATGCCCCGGTTGCCGAAATTCAGTTGCCTTTGAATTTCGGGTGATCCCTCTTGAGCATGTATGCTTCTGCTACTTGTTCTACATCACACTTCCTTCCGCAAACGGCGAAACGCTTTGACTCGGTGAGTTTCGCGGCATTCCGACTTCGATGCCCCGGTTGCCGAAATTCAGTTGCCTTTGAATTTCGGGTGATCCCTCTTGAGCATGTATGCTTCTGCTACTTGTTCTACATCACACTTCCTTCCGCAAAGGCGAAACGCTTTGACTCGGTGAGTTTCGCGGCATTCCGACTTCGATGCCCCGGTTGCCGAAATTCAGTTGCCTTTGAATTTCGGGTGATCCCTCTTGAGCATGTATGCTTCTGCTACTTGTTCTACATCACACTTCCTTCCGCAAACGGCGAAACGCTTTGACTCGGTGAGTTTCGCGGCATTCCGACTTCGATGCCCCGGTTGCCGAAATTCAGTTGCCTTTGAATTTCGGGTGATCCCTCTTGAGCATGTATGCTTCTGCTACTTGTTCTACATCACACTTCCTTCCGCAAACGGCGAAACGCTTTGACTCGGTGAGTTTCGCGGCATTCCGACTTCGATGCCCCGGTTGCCGAAATTCAGTTGCCTTTGAATTTCGGGTGATCCCTCTTGAGCATGTATGCTTCTGCTACTTGTTCTACATCACACTTCCTTCCGCAAACGGCGAAACGCTTTGACTCGGTGAGTTTCGCGGCATTCCGACTTCGATGCCCCGGTTGCCGAAATTCAGTTGCCTTTGAATTTCGGGTGATCCCTCTTGAGCATGTATGCTTCTGCTACTTGTTCTACATCACACTTCCTTCCGCAAACGGCGAAACGCTTTGACTCGGTGAGTTTCGCGGCATTCCGACTTCGATGCCCCGGTTGCCGAAATTCAGTTGCCTTTGAATTTCGGGTGATCCCTCTTGAGCATGTATGCTTCTGCTACTTGTTCTACATCACACTTCCTTCCGCAAACGGCGAAACGCTTTGACTCGGTGAGTTTCGCGGCATTCCGACTTCGATGCCCCGGTTGCCGAAATTCAGTTGCCTTTGAATTTCGGGTGATCCCTCTTGAGCATGTATGCTTCTGCTACTTGTTCTACATCACACTTCCTTCCGCAAACGGCGAAACGCTTTGACTCGGTGAGTTTCGCGGCATTCCGACTTCGATGCCCCGGTTGCCGAAATTCAGTTGCCTTTGAATTTCGGGTGATCCCTCTTGAGCATGTATGCTTCTGCTACTTGTTCTACATCACACTTCCTTCCGCAAACGGCGAAACGCTTTGACTCGGTGAGTTTCGCGGCATTCCGACTTCGATGCCCCGGTTGCCGAAATTCAGTTGCCTTTGAATTTCGGGTGATCCCTCTTGAGCATGTATGCTTCTGCTACTTGTTCTACATCACACTTCCTTCCGCAAACGGCGAAACGCTTTGACTCGGTGAGTTTCGCGGCATTCCGACTTCGATGCCCCGGTTGCCGAAATTCAGTTGCCTTTGAATTTCGGGTGATCCCTCTTGAGCATGTATGCTTCTGCTACTTGTTCTACATCACACTTCCTTCCGCAAACGGCGAAACGCTTTGACTCGGTGAGTTTCGCGGCATTCCGACTTCGATGCCCCGGTTGCCGAAATTCAGTTGCCTTTGAATTTCGGGTGATCCCTCTTGAGCATGTATGCTTCTGCTACTTGTTCTACATCACACTTCCTTCCGCAAACGGCGAAACGCTTTGACTCGGTGAGTTTCGCGGCATTCCGACTTCGATGCCCCGGTTGCCGAAATTCAGTTGCCTTTGAATTTCGGGTGATCCCTCTTGAGCATGTATGCTTCTGCTACTTGTTCTACATCACACTTCCTTCCGCAAACGGCGAAACGCTTTGACTCGGTGAGTTTCGCGGCATTCCGACTTCGATGCCCCGGTTGCCGAAATTCAGTTGCCTTTGAATTTCGGGTGATCCCTCTTGAGCATGTATGCTTCTGCTACTTGTTCTACATCACACTTCCTTCCGCAAACGGCGAAACGCTTTGACTCGGTGAGTTTCGCGGCATTCCGACTTCGATGCCCCGGTTGCCGAAATTCAGTTGCCTTTGAATTTCGGGTGATCCCTCTTGAGCATGTATGCTTCTGCTACTTGTTCTACATCACACTTCCTTCCGCAAACGGCGAAACGCTTTGACTCGGTGAGTTTCGCGGCATTCCGACTTCGATGCCCCGGTTGCCGAAATTCAGTTGCCTTTGAATTTCGGGTGATCCCTCTTGAGCATGTATGCTTCTGCTACTTGTTCTACATCACACTTCCTTCCGCAAACGGCGAAACGCTTTGACTCGGTGAGTTTCGCGGCATTCCGACTTCGATGCCCCGGTTGCCGAAATTCAGTTGCCTTTGAATTTCGGGTGATCCCTCTTGAGCATGTATGCTTCTGCTACTTGTTCTACATCACACTTCCTTCCGCAAACGGCGAAACGCTTTGACTCGGTGAGTTTCGCGGCATTCCGACTTCGATGCCCCGGTTGCCGAAATTCAGTTGCCTTTGAATTTCGGGTGATCCCTCTTGAGCATGTATGCTTCTGCTACTTGTTCTACATCACACTTCCTTCCGCAAACGGCGAAACGCTTTGACTCGGTGAGTTTCGCGGCATTCCGACTTCGATGCCCCGGTTGCCGAAATTCAGTTGCCTTTGAATTTCGGGTGATCCCTCTTGAGCATGTATGCTTCTGCTACTTGTTCTACATCACACTTCCTTCCGCAAACGGCGAAACGCTTTGACTCGGTGAGTTTCGCGGCATTCCGACTTCGATGCCCCGGTTGCCGAAATTCAGTTGCCTTTGAATTTCGGGTGATCCCTCTTGAGCATGTATGCTTCTGCTACTTGTTCTACATCACACTTCCTTCCGCAAACGGCGAAACGCTTTGACTCGGTGAGTTTCGCGGCATTCCGACTTCGATGCCCCGGTTGCCGAAATTCAGTTGCCTTTGAATTTCGGGTGATCCCTCTTGAGCATGTATGCTTCTGCTACTTGTTCTACATCACACTTCCTTCCGCAAACGGCGAAACGCTTTGACTCGGTGAGTTTCGCGGCATTCCGACTTCGATGCCCCGGTTGCCGAAATTCAGTTGCCTTTGAATTTCGGGTGATCCCTCTTGAGCATGTATGCTTCTGCTACTTGTTCTACATCACACTTCCTTCCGCAAACGGCGAAACGCTTTGACTCGGTGAGTTTCGCGGCATTCCGACTTCGATGCCCCGGTTGCCGAAATTCAGTTGCCTTTGAATTTCGGGTGATCCCTCTTGAGCATGTATGCTTCTGCTACTTGTTCTACATCACACTTCCTTCCGCAAACGGCGAAACGCTTTGACTCGGTGAGTTTCGCGGCATTCCGACTTCGATGCCCCGGTTGCCGAAATTCAGTTGCCTTTGAATTTCGGGTGATCCCTCTTGAGCATGTATGCTTCTGCTACTTGTTCTACATCACACTTCCTTCCGCAAACGGCGAAACGCTTTGACTCGGTGAGTTTCGCGGCATTCCGACTTCGATGCCCCGGTTGCCGAAATTCAGTTGCCTTTGAATTTCGGGTGATCCCTCTTGAGCATGTATGCTTCTGCTACTTGTTCTACATCACACTTCCTTCCGCAAACGGCGAAACGCTTTGACTCGGTGAGTTTCGCGGCATTCCGACTTCGATGCCCCGGTTGCCGAAATTCAGTTGCCTTTGAATTTCGGGTGATCCCTCTTGAGCATGTATGCTTCTGCTACTTGTTCTACATCACACTTCCTTCCGCAAACGGCGAAACGCTTTGACTCGGTGAGTTTCGCGGCATTCCGACTTCGATGCCCCGGTTGCCGAAATTCAGTTGCCTTTGAATTTCGGGTGATCCCTCTTGAGCATGTATGCTTCTGCTACTTGTTCTACATCACACTTCCTTCCGCAAACGGCGAAACGCTTTGACTCGGTGAGTTTCGCGGCATTCCGACTTCGATGCCCCGGTTGCCGAAATTCAGTTGCCTTTGAATTTCGGGTGATCCCTCTTGAGCATGTATGCTTCTGCTACTTGTTCTACATCACACTTCCTTCCGCAAACGGCGAAACGCTTTGACTCGGTGAGTTTCGCGGCATTCCGACTTCGATGCCCCGGTTGCCGAAATTCAGTTGCCTTTGAATTTCGGGTGATCCCTCTTGAGCATGTATGCTTCTGCTACTTGTTCTACATCACACTTCCTTCCGCAAACGGCGAAACGCTTTGACTCGGTGAGTTTCGCGGCATTCCGACTTCGATGCCCCGGTTGCCGAAATTCAGTTGCCTTTGAATTTCGGGTGATCCCTCTTGAGCATGTATGCTTCTGCTACTTGTTCTACATCACACTTCCTTCCGCAAACGGCGAAACGCTTTGACTCGGTGAGTTTCGCGGCATTCCGACTTCGATGCCCCGGTTGCCGAAATTCAGTTGCCTTTGAATTTCGGGTGATCCCTCTTGAGCATGTATGCTTCTGCTACTTGTTCTACATCACACTTCCTTCCGCAAACGGCGAAACGCTTTGACTCGGTGAGTTTCGCGGCATTCCGACTTCGATGCCCCGGTTGCCGAAATTCAGTTGCCTTTGAATTTCGGGTGATCCCTCTTGAGCATGTATGCTTCTGCTACTTGTTCTACATCACACTTCCTTCCGCAAACGGCGAAACGCTTTGACTCGGTGAGTTTCGCGGCATTCCGACTTCGATGCCCCGGTTGCCGAAATTCAGTTGCCTTTGAATTTCGGGTGATCCCTCTTGAGCATGTATGCTTCTGCTACTTGTTCTACATCACACTTCCTTCCGCAAACGGCGAAACGCTTTGACTCGGTGAGTTTCGCGGCATTCCGACTTCGATGCCCCGGTTGCCGAAATTCAGTTGCCTTTGAATTTCGGGTGATCCCTCTTGAGCATGTATGCTTCTGCTACTTGTTCTACATCACACTTCCTTCCGCAAACGGCGAAACGCTTTGACTCGGTGAGTTTCGCGGCATTCCGACTTCGATGCCCCGGTTGCCGAAATTCAGTTGCCTTTGAATTTCGGGTGATCCCTCTTGAGCATGTATGCTTCTGCTACTTGTTCTACATCACACTTCCTTCCGCAAACGGCGAAACGCTTTGACTCGGTGAGTTTCGCGGCATTCCGACTTCGATGCCCCGGTTGCCGAAATTCAGTTGCCTTTGAATTTCGGGTGATCCCTCTTGAGCATGTATGCTTCTGCTACTTGTTCTACATCACACTTCCTTCCGCAAACGGCGAAACGCTTTGACTCGGTGAGTTTCGCGGCATTCCGACTTCGATGCCCCGGTTGCCGAAATTCAGTTGCCTTTGAATTTCGGGTGATCCCTCTTGAGCATGTATGCTTCTGCTACTTGTTCTACATCACACTTCCTTCCGCAAACGGCGAAACGCTTTGACTCGGTGAGTTTCGCGGCATTCCGACTTCGATGCCCCGGTTGCCGAAATTCAGTTGCCTTTGAATTTCGGGTGATCCCTCTTGAGCATGTATGCTTCTGCTACTTGTTCTACATCACACTTCCTTCCGCAAACGGCGAAACGCTTTGACTCGGTGAGTTTCGCGGCATTCCGACTTCGATGCCCCGGTTGCCGAAATTCAGTTGCCTTTGAATTTCGGGTGATCCCTCTTGAGCATGTATGCTTCTGCTACTTGTTCTACATCACACTTCCTTCCGCAAACGGCGAAACGCTTTGACTCGGTGAGTTTCGCGGCATTCCGACTTCGATGCCCCGGTTGCCGAAATTCAGTTGCCTTTGAATTTCGGGTGATCCCTCTTGAGCATGTATGCTTCTGCTACTTGTTCTACATCACACTTCCTTCCGCAAACGGCGAAACGCTTTGACTCGGTGAGTTTCGCGGCATTCCGACTTCGATGCCCCGGTTGCCGAAATTCAGTTGCCTTTGAATTTCGGGTGATCCCTCTTGAGCATGTATGCTTCTGCTACTTGTTCTACATCACACTTCCTTCCGCAAACGGCGAAACGCTTTGACTCGGTGAGTTTCGCGGCATTCCGACTTCGATGCCCCGGTTGCCGAAATTCAGTTGCCTTTGAATTTCGGGTGATCCCTCTTGAGCATGTATGCTTCTGCTACTTGTTCTACATCACACTTCCTTCCGCAAACGGCGAAACGCTTTGACTCGGTGAGTTTCGCGGCATTCCGACTTCGATGCCCCGGTTGCCGAAATTCAGTTGCCTTTGAATTTCGGGTGATCCCTCTTGAGCATGTATGCTTCTGCTACTTGTTCTACATCACACTTCCTTCCGCAAACGGCGAAACGCTTTGACTCGGTGAGTTTCGCGGCATTCCGACTTCGATGCCCCGGTTGCCGAAATTCAGTTGCCTTTGAATTTCGGGTGATCCCTCTTGAGCATGTATGCTTCTGCTACTTGTTCTACATCACACTTCCTTCCGCAAACGGCGAAACGCTTTGACTCGGTGAGTTTCGCGGCATTCCGACTTCGATGCCCCGGTTGCCGAAATTCAGTTGCCTTTGAATTTCGGGTGATCCCTCTTGAGCATGTATGCTTCTGCTACTTGTTCTACATCACACTTCCTTCCGCAAACGGCGAAACGCTTTGACTCGGTGAGTTTCGCGGCATTCCGACTTCGATGCCCCGGTTGCCGAAATTCAGTTGCCTTTGAATTTCGGGTGATCCCTCTTGAGCATGTATGCTTCTGCTACTTGTTCTACATCACACTTCCTTCCGCAAACGGCGAAACGCTTTGACTCGGTGAGTTTCGCGGCATTCCGACTTCGATGCCCCGGTTGCCGAAATTCAGTTGCCTTTGAATTTCGGGTGATCCCTCTTGAGCATGTATGCTTCTGCTACTTGTTCTACATCACACTTCCTTCCGCAAACGGCGAAACGCTTTGACTCGGTGAGTTTCGCGGCATTCCGACTTCGATGCCCCGGTTGCCGAAATTCAGTTGCCTTTGAATTTCGGGTGATCCCTCTTGAGCATGTATGCTTCTGCTACTTGTTCTACATCACACTTCCTTCCGCAAACGGCGAAACGCTTTGACTCGGTGAGTTTCGCGGCATTCCGACTTCGATGCCCCGGTTGCCGAAATTCAGTTGCCTTTGAATTTCGGGTGATCCCTCTTGAGCATGTATGCTTCTGCTACTTGTTCTACATCACACTTCCTTCCGCAAACGGCGAAACGCTTTGACTCGGTGAGTTTCGCGGCATTCCGACTTCGATGCCCCGGTTGCCGAAATTCAGTTGCCTTTGAATTTCGGGTGATCCCTCTTGAGCATGTATGCTTCTGCTACTTGTTCTACATCACACTTCCTTCCGCAAACGGCGAAACGCTTTGACTCGGTGAGTTTCGCGGCATTCCGACTTCGATGCCCCGGTTGCCGAAATTCAGTTGCCTTTGAATTTCGGGTGATCCCTCTTGAGCATGTATGCTTCTGCTACTTGTTCTACATCACACTTCCTTCCGCAAACGGCGAAACGCTTTGACTCGGTGAGTTTCGCGGCATTCCGACTTCGATGCCCCGGTTGCCGAAATTCAGTTGCCTTTGAATTTCGGGTGATCCCTCTTGAGCATGTATGCTTCTGCTACTTGTTCTACATCACACTTCCTTCCGCAAACGGCGAAACGCTTTGACTCGGTGAGTTTCGCGGCATTCCGACTTCGATGCCCCGGTTGCCGAAATTCAGTTGCCTTTGAATTTCGGGTGATCCCTCTTGAGCATGTATGCTTCTGCTACTTGTTCTACATCACACTTCCTTCCGCAAACGGCGAAACGCTTTGACTCGGTGAGTTTCGCGGCATTCCGACTTCGATGCCCCGGTTGCCGAAATTCAGTTGCCTTTGAATTTCGGGTGATCCCTCTTGAGCATGTATGCTTCTGCTACTTGTTCTACATCACACTTCCTTCCGCAAACGGCGAAACGCTTTGACTCGGTGAGTTTCGCGGCATTCCGACTTCGATGCCCCGGTTGCCGAAATTCAGTTGCCTTTGAATTTCGGGTGATCCCTCTTGAGCATGTATGCTTCTGCTACTTGTTCTACATCACACTTCCTTCCGCAAACGGCGAAACGCTTTGACTCGGTGAGTTTCGCGGCATTCCGACTTCGATGCCCCGGTTGCCGAAATTCAGTTGCCTTTGAATTTCGGGTGATCCCTCTTGAGCATGTATGCTTCTGCTACTTGTTCTACATCACACTTCCTTCCGCAAACGGCGAAACGCTTTGACTCGGTGAGTTTCGCGGCATTCCGACTTCGATGCCCCGGTTGCCGAAATTCAGTTGCCTTTGAATTTCGGGTGATCCCTCTTGAGCATGTATGCTTCTGCTACTTGTTCTACATCACACTTCCTTCCGCAAACGGCGAAACGCTTTGACTCGGTGAGTTTCGCGGCATTCCGACTTCGATGCCCCGGTTGCCGAAATTCAGTTGCCTTTGAATTTCGGGTGATCCCTCTTGAGCATGTATGCTTCTGCTACTTGTTCTACATCACACTTCCTTCCGCAAACGGCGAAACGCTTTGACTCGGTGAGTTTCGCGGCATTCCGACTTCGATGCCCCGGTTGCCGAAATTCAGTTGCCTTTGAATTTCGGGTGATCCCTCTTGAGCATGTATGCTTCTGCTACTTGTTCTACATCACACTTCCTTCCGCAAACGGCGAAACGCTTTGACTCGGTGAGTTTCGCGGCATTCCGACTTCGATGCCCCGGTTGCCGAAATTCAGTTGCCTTTGAATTTCGGGTGATCCCTCTTGAGCATGTATGCTTCTGCTACTTGTTCTACATCACACTTCCTTCCGCAAACGGCGAAACGCTTTGACTCGGTGAGTTTCGCGGCATTCCGACTTCGATGCCCCGGTTGCCGAAATTCAGTTGCCTTTGAATTTCGGGTGATCCCTCTTGAGCATGTATGCTTCTGCTACTTGTTCTACATCACACTTCCTTCCGCAAACGGCGAAACGCTTTGACTCGGTGAGTTTCGCGGCATTCCGACTTCGATGCCCCGGTTGCCGAAATTCAGTTGCCTTTGAATTTCGGGTGATCCCTCTTGAGCATGTATGCTTCTGCTACTTGTTCTACATCACACTTCCTTCCGCAAACGGCGAAACGCTTTGACTCGGTGAGTTTCGCGGCATTCCGACTTCGATGCCCCGGTTGCCGAAATTCAGTTGCCTTTGAATTTCGGGTGATCCCTCTTGAGCATGTATGCTTCTGCTACTTGTTCTACATCACACTTCTTCCGCAAACGGCGAAACGCTTTGACTCGGTGAGTTTCGCGGCATTCCGACTTCGATGCCCCGGTTGCCGAAATTCAGTTGCCTTTGAATTTCGGGTGATCCCTCTTGAGCATGTATGCTTCTGCTACTTGTTCTACATCACACTTCCTTCCGCAAACGGCGAAACGCTTTGACTCGGTGAGTTTCGCGGCATTCCGACTTCGATGCCCCGGTTGCCGAAATTCAGTTGCCTTTGAATTTCGGGTGATCCCTCTTGAGCATGTATGCTTCTGCTACTTGTTCTACATCACACTTCCTTCCGCAAACGGCGAAACGCTTTGACTCGGTGAGTTTCGCGGCATTCCGACTTCGATGCCCCGGTTGCCGAAATTCAGTTGCCTTTGAATTTCGGGTGATCCCTCTTGAGCATGTATGCTTCTGCTACTTGTTCTACATCACACTTCCTTCCGCAAACGGCGAAACGCTTTGACTCGGTGAGTTTCGCGGCATTCCGACTTCGATGCCCCGGTTGCCGAAATTCAGTTGCCTTTGAATTTCGGGTGATCCCTCTTGAGCATGTATGCTTCTGCTACTTGTTCTACATCACACTTCCTTCCGCAAACGGCGAAACGCTTTGACTCGGTGAGTTTCGCGGCATTCCGACTTCGATGCCCCGGTTGCCGAAATTCAGTTGCCTTTGAATTTCGGGTGATCCCTCTTGAGCATGTATGCTTCTGCTACTTGTTCTACATCACACTTCCTTCCGCAAACGGCGAAACGCTTTGACTCGGTGAGTTTCGCGGCATTCCGACTTCGATGCCCCGGTTGCCGAAATTCAGTTGCCTTTGAATTTCGGGTGATCCCTCTTGAGCATGTATGCTTCTGCTACTTGTTCTACATCACACTTCCTTCCGCAAACGGCGAAACGCTTTGACTCGGTGAGTTTCGCGGCATTCCGACTTCGATGCCCCGGTTGCCGAAATTCAGTTGCCTTTGAATTTCGGGTGATCCCTCTTGAGCATGTATGCTTCTGCTACTTGTTCTACATCACACTTCCTTCCGCAAACGGCGAAACGCTTTGACTCGGTGAGTTTCGCGGCATTCCGACTTCGATGCCCCGGTTGCCGAAATTCAGTTGCCTTTGAATTTCGGGTGATCCCTCTTGAGCATGTATGCTTCTGCTACTTGTTCTACATCACACTTCCTTCCGCAAACGGCGAAACGCTTTGACTCGGTGAGTTTCGCGGCATTCCGACTTCGATGCCCCGGTTGCCGAAATTCAGTTGCCTTTGAATTTCGGGTGATCCCTCTTGAGCATGTATGCTTCTGCTACTTGTTCTACATCACACTTCCTTCCGCAAACGGCGAAACGCTTTGACTCGGTGAGTTTCGCGGCATTCCGACTTCGATGCCCCGGTTGCCGAAATTCAGTTGCCTTTGAATTTCGGGTGATCCCTCTTGAGCATGTATGCTTCTGCTACTTGTTCTACATCACACTTCCTTCCGCAAACGGCGAAACGCTTTGACTCGGTGAGTTTCGCGGCATTCCGACTTCGATGCCCCGGTTGCCGAAATTCAGTTGCCTTTGAATTTCGGGTGATCCCTCTTGAGCATGTATGCTTCTGCTACTTGTTCTACATCACACTTCCTTCCGCAAACGGCGAAACGCTTTGACTCGGTGAGTTTCGCGGCATTCCGACTTCGATGCCCCGGTTGCCGAAATTCAGTTGCCTTTGAATTTCGGGTGATCCCTCTTGAGCATGTATGCTTCTGCTACTTGTTCTACATCACACTTCCTTCCGCAAACGGCGAAACGCTTTGACTCGGTGAGTTTCGCGGCATTCCGACTTCGATGCCCCGGTTGCCGAAATTCAGTTGCCTTTGAATTTCGGGTGATCCCTCTTGAGCATGTATGCTTCTGCTACTTGTTCTACATCACACTTCCTTCCGCAAACGGCGAAACGCTTTGACTCGGTGAGTTTCGCGGCATTCCGACTTCGATGCCCCGGTTGCCGAAATTCAGTTGCCTTTGAATTTCGGGTGATCCCTCTTGAGCATGTATGCTTCTGCTACTTGTTCTACATCACACTTCCTTCCGCAAACGGCGAAACGCTTTGACTCGGTGAGTTTCGCGGCATTCCGACTTCGATGCCCCGGTTGCCGAAATTCAGTTGCCTTTGAATTTCGGGTGATCCCTCTTGAGCATGTATGCTTCTGCTACTTGTTCTACATCACACTTCCTTCCGCAAACGGCGAAACGCTTTGACTCGGTGAGTTTCGCGGCATTCCGACTTCGATGCCCCGGTTGCCGAAATTCAGTTGCCTTTGAATTTCGGGTGATCCCTCTTGAGCATGTATGCTTCTGCTACTTGTTCTACATCACACTTCCTTCCGCAAACGGCGAAACGCTTTGACTCGGTGAGTTTCGCGGCATTCCGACTTCGATGCCCCGGTTGCCGAAATTCAGTTGCCTTTGAATTTCGGGTGATCCCTCTTGAGCATGTATGCTTCTGCTACTTGTTCTACATCACACTTCCTTCCGCAAACGGCGAAACGCTTTGACTCGGTGAGTTTCGCGGCATTCCGACTTCGATGCCCCGGTTGCCGAAATTCAGTTGCCTTTGAATTTCGGGTGATCCCTCTTGAGCATGTATGCTTCTGCTACTTGTTCTACATCACACTTCCTCCGCAAACGGCGAAACGCTTTGACTCGGTGAGTTTCGCGGCATTCCGACTTCGATGCCCCGGTTGCCGAAATTCAGTTGCCTTTGAATTTCGGGTGATCCCTCTTGAGCATGTATGCTTGTGCTACTTGTTCTACATCACACTTCCTTCCGCAAACAGCGAAACGCTTTGACTCCGGGAGTTTCTCGGGATTCTGACTTCGATGCCCCGGTTGCCGAAATTCAGTTGCCTTTGAATTTCGGGTGATCCCTTATGAGCATGTATGCTTCTGCTACTGGTTCTACATCACACTTCCATCCGCAAACAGCGAAACGCTTTGACTCGGTGAGTTTCGCGGCATTCCGACTTCGATGCCCCGGTTGCCGAAATTCAGATGCCTTTGAATTTCGGGTGATCCCTCTTGAGCATGTATGCTTCTGCTACTTGTTCTACATCACACTTCTTCCACCAACGGCGAAACGCTTTGACTCGGTGAGTTTCGCGGCATTCCGACTTCGATGCCCCGGTTGCCGAAATTCAGATGCCTTTGAATTTCGGGTGATCCCTCTTGAGCATGTATGCTTCTGCTACTTGTTCTAAATCACCACTCCTTCCACAAACGGCGAAACGCTTTGACTCGCTGAGTTTCGCGGCATTCCAACTTCGGTGCCCCGGTTGCCGAAATTCAGATGCCTATGAATTTCGGGTGATCCCTTTTGAGCATGTATGCTTCTGCTACTTGTTCTAAATCACCACTCCTTCCACAAACGGCGAAACGCTTTGACTCGCTGAGTTTCGCGGCATTCCGACTTCGTTGTCCCGGTTGCAGAAATTCAGTTGCCTTTGAATTTCGGGTGATCCCTCTTGAGCATGTATGCTTCTGCTACTTGTTCTACATCACACTTCCTCCGCAAACAGCGAAACGCTTTGACTCGGTGAGTTTCGCGGCATTCCGACTTCGGTGCCCCGGTTGCTGAAATTCCGATGCCTTTGAATTTCGGGTGATCCCTCTTGAGCATGTATGCTTGTGCTACTTGTTCTACATCACACTTCCTTCCGCAAACAGCGAAATGCTTTGACTCGGTGAGTTTCGCGGCATTCCGACTTCGATGCCCCGGTTGCCGAAATTCAGTTGCCTTTGAATTTCGGGTGATCCCTTTTGAGCATGTATGCTTCTGCTACTTGTTCTACATCACACTTCCTTCCGCAAACACCGAAACGCTTTGACTCGGTGAGTTTCGCGGCATTCAGACTTCGATGCCCCGGTTGCCGAAATTCAGTTGCCTTTGAATTTCGGGTGATCCCTCTTGAGCATGCATGCTTCTGCTACTTGTTCTACATCACACTTCGTTCCGCAAACAGCGAAACGCTTTGACTCGGTGAGTTTCGCGGCATTCCGACTTCGATGCCCCGGTTGCCGAAATTCAGTTGCCTTTGAATTTCGGGTGATCCCTGTTGAGCATGTATGCTTCTGCTACTTGTTCTACATCACACTTGCTTCCGCAAATGGCGAATCGCTTTGACTCGGAGAGTTTCGCGGCAATCCGACTTCGATGCCCCGGTTGCCAAAATTCAGTTGCCTTAGAATTTCGGGTGATCCCTTTTGAGCATGTATGCTTCTGATACTTGTTCTACATCACACTCCTCCGCAAAGGCGAAACGCTTTGACTCGGTGAGTTTCGCGGCATTCCGACTTCGATGCCCCTATTGCCAAAATTCAGTTGCCTTTGAATTTCGGGTGTTCCCTCTTGAGCATGTATGCTTCTGCTACTTGTTCTACATCACACTTCCTTCCGCAAACGACGAAACGCTTTGACTCGGTGAGTTTCGCGGCATTCCGACTTCGATGCCCCAGTTGCCGAAATTCAGTTGCCTTTGAATTTCGGGTGATCCCTCTTGAGCATGTATGCTTCTGCTACTTGTTCTACACCACACTTCCTTCCGCAAAGTGCGAAACGCTTTGACTCCGTGAGTTTCGCGGCATTCCGCCTTCGATGCCCCGTTGCCGAAATTCAGTTGCCTTTGAATTTCGGGTGATCCCTCTTGAGCATGTATGCTTCTGCTACTTGTTCTACATCACACTTCCTTCCGCAAACGCGAAACGCTTTGACTCGGTGAGTTTCGCGGCATTCCGACTTCGATGCCCGGTTGCCGAAATTCAGTTGCCTTTGAATTTCGGGTGATCCCTCTTGAGCATGTATGCTTCTGCTACTTGTTCTACATCACACTTCTTCCGCAAACGGCGAAACGCTTTGACTCGGTGAGTTTCGCGGCATTCCGACTTCGATGCCCCGGTTGCCGAAATTCAGTTGCCTTTGAATTTCGGTGATCCCTCTTGAGCATGTATGCTTCTGCTACTTGTTCTACATCACACTTCCTTCCGCAAACGGCGAAACGCTTTGACTCGGTGAGTTTCGCGGCATTCCGACTTCGATGCCCGGTTGCCGAAATTCAGTTGCCTTTGAATTTCGGGTGATCCCTCTTGAGCATGTATGCTTCTGCTACTTGTTCTACATCACACTTCCTTCCGCAAACGGCGAAACGCTTTGACTCGGTGAGTTTCGCGGCATTCCGACTTCGATGCCCCGGTTGCCGAAATTCAGTTGCCTTTGAATTTCGGGTGATCCCTCTTGAGCATGTATGCTTCTGCTACTTGTTCTACATCACACTTCCTTCCGCAAACAGCGAAACGCTTTGACTCGGTGAGTTTCGCGGCATTCCGACTTCGATGCCCCGGTTGCCGAAATTCAGTTGCCTTTGAATTTCGGGTGATCCCTTGAGCATGTATGCTTCTGCTACTTGTTCTACATCACACTTCTTTCCGCAAACAGCGAAACGCTTTGACTCGGTGAGTTTCGCGGCATTCCGACTTCGATGCCCCGTTTGCCGAAATTCAGTTGCCTTTGAATTTCGGTGATCCCTCTTGAGCATGTATGCTTCTGCTACTTGTTCTACATCCACTTCTTCCGCAAACGGCGAAACGCTTTGACTCGGTGAGTTTCGCGGCATTCCGACTTCGATGCCCCGGTTGCCGAAATTCAGTTGCCTTTGAATTTCGGGTGATCCCTCTTGAGCATGTATGCTTCTGCTACTTGTTCTACATCACACTTCCTTCCGCAAAGGCGAAACGCTTTGACTCGGTGAGTTTCGCGGCATTCCGACTTCGATGCCCCGGTTGCCGAAATTCAGTTGCCTTTGAATTTCGGTGATCCCTCTTGAGCATGTATGCTTCTGCTACTTGTTCTACATCACACTTCCTTCCGCAAACGGCGAAACGCTTTGACTCGGTGAGTTTCGCGGCATTCCGACTTCGATGCCCCGGTTGCCGAAATTCAGTTGCCTTTGAATTTCGGGTGATCCCTCTTGAGCATGTATGCTTCTGCTACTTGTTCTACATCACACTCTTCCGCAAACAGCGAAACGCTTTGACTCGGTGAGTTTCGCGGCATTCCGACTTCGATGCCCCGGTTGCCGAAATTCAGTTGCCTTTGAATTTCGGGTGATCCCTCTTGAGCATGTATGCTTCTGCTACTTGTTCTACATCACACTTCCTTCCGCAAACGGCGAAACGCTTTGACTCGGTGAGTTTCGCGGCATTCCGACTTCGATGCCCGGTTGCCGAAATTCAGTTGCCTTTGAATTTCGGGTGATCCCTCTTGAGCATGTATGCTTCTGCTACTTGTTCTACATCACTTTTCTTCCGCAAACGGCGAAACGCTTTGACTCGGTGAGTTTC
>CM055364.1:21768069-21795024 GCA_029228515.1 Populus alba x Populus x berolinensis | reverse complement strand
CCAACCTCTCCTCAGAGTTTTTAACTATATCTAGAAGTATAGAACTCCATTTCAAGTGAGATTTGGTCTCCCTGGAAAGCTAAGACACGAGGTTACAAGTTCTCTAAAGGAAGAACAACCCAGTTTTGCCTCGAAGACAGACTCAATTGCCCATCAACAAACCATTGGACTATTACTGTCCGGGAATTAAATTGTTTACTGTCTGACCTCTCCCATACTTTTAAACTATATCAATATTTATATACTCCATTTCAAGCGAGATTGGTCTCCCGTTGGAAAGCTATAGACACGATTACAAGTTCTCTTATAAAGGAGAACCCAGTTCTACCTCAGAAGACAACTAACATGCTCATCAACAAACCATTGGGTTGAATTGTTATTGATATTGAACTGATATTGTCCCCACTTCTACTAGTAACTTTTTAACTATATCTAGAGTTTCTAATACTCCATTTCAAGCAAGATTGGTCTAGTTGAAATCTCAAACACCCGGGGTTACAAGTATCTCAGAAGGAAGGAGAACCGAGTATCTGCCTCTAAGACAGTTAAAATTCTCATTACCAAACATTGGGCTGTTAAACTCCAACTGTTACTAGTCTTTACATTCAACTATTACTTTCCAACATTTCCTTAGAGTGTTAACTAAATCTAGAGTTATAGAACCTTCATTCCTCAATGAAGGTTGCCCTCCTGTGAAAGCTAAAGAGAATGAGTTAAAAGCTCTCTGAAGGAAGGAAAACCCAGTCCTGCTTCCAAGAACATCAAAATTGCTCATCAAAAAAAACATTGGGTTGGTTACATACCAACATTTTAATGTCTTACTATTGAACTAATATTGTCTGACCTCTCTTCAGATTGTTAACTATATCTAGAGTTATAGAACTGCTCACTTCAAGTCAGATTTGTCTCGGTTGGAAATCAAAGGCACGATGCTACAATGTCCTTGAAGGAAAGGGAACCCACTTCTGCCTCTAAGACAGTCAACATCTCGTCAACAAACCTTGGTTGTTATTGTCCAACTGTTATGGTCTTGATATTGAACCGGTACTATCCAACCTCTCCTCAGAGTTTTAAACTATAACTAGAATATAGATCTCCATTTCAAGTGAGATTGGTCTCCCTGGAAGAGCTAAGACCACGAGTTTACAAGTTCTCTAAAGGAAGAACAACCCAGTTTTGCCTCAAAGACAGTCTCAGTTGCCCATCAACAAGCATTGGACTATTACTGTCGTTGATATTACTTGTTACTGTCTGACCTCTCCCATACTTTTAACTATATCAATAATTATAGGACACCATTTTTCCAAGCGAGATTGGTCTCGTTGGAAAGCTAAGAACTCGACGTTACAAGATTCTCATTATAAAGGAGAACCCAAGAATGAATGAACCCATTCTACCTCGAAGACAGTCTAAATTGCTCATCAACAAACATTGGGCCTGTTATTTTTTTTGATATTGAACTGTTTATTGTCCCACTTCTACGTAACTTATAACTATATCTAGAGTTCTAATACTCCATTTCAAGCAAGATTGGTCTAGTTGGAAATCTCAGACACGGGTTACAAGTTCTCAGAAGGAAGGAGAACCTAGTTTCTGCCTCTAAGACAGTTTACAATTTCTCATTACCAAACAGTGGGCTGTTAAACATCCAACTGTTACTGTCTTGACATTCAACTATTACTTTCCAACTTTCCTAAGAGTGTTAACTATATCTAGAGTTATTAGAAACTTCCAATCTCAAGGGAAGGTTGGTCTCCTTGAAAGCTAAGAGATAGGTTACCAGAGTCTCGAAGGAAGGATAATCCCAGTCCTGCTTCCAAGACAGTCAAAAATTGCTCATACAAAAAACATTGGGTTGTTACAAACCAACATTTAATGTCTTGCTATTGAACTATTATTGTCTGAACCACTCTTCAGATAGTTAACTATATCTAGAGTTATAGAACTCCACTTCAAGTCAGATTTGTCTCGGTGAAATTCTAAGGCACGATGCAAATAGGTCCTTGAAGGAAAGGGAACCCACTTCGGCCTCTAAGACAGTCAAATTGGCTCGTCAACAAACATTTGGGGTTGTTATTGTCCAACAGTTATTGTCTTGATATTGAACCGATTACTATCCAACCTCTCCTCAGAGTTTTAACTACATCCTAGAGTTCTAGAACTCCATTTCAAGTGAGATTGGTCTCCCTGGAAAGCTAAGACACGAGGTTACAAGTTCTCCTAAAGGAAGAACAAACCCAGTTTTGCCCATCGGAAGAACAGTCTCAGTTGCCCATACAACAAGCATTGGACTATTACTGTCTTGATATTGAATTGTTAACTGTCTGACCTCTCCCCATAAACTTTTAACTATATCAATATTTAAAGAAACCATTTCAATCGAGATTGGTCTCGTTGGAAAGCATAAGACACGAGGTTTACAAGTTCTCCTTATAAAAGGAGAACCCAGTTATACCTCGAAGACAGTCTAAAGTGCTCATCAATCATAACATTGGCTGTTATTGTTTTGATATTTGAACTGTATATTGTCCCACTTCTACTGAGACTTTTAACTATATCTAGAGTTCTAAATACACCATCTCAAGCAAGATTGGTCCCCTAGTTGGAAATCTCAGACACGGGGTTACAAGTTCTCATTAAGGAAGGAGAACCTAGTTCTGCCTCTAAGACAGTTAACATTTCTCATTAACACACATGGGGTTAAAAAACGCCAACGATTACTGTCTTGACATTCAACTATTACATCGCAACATTTCCTTAGAGTGGTTAACTATAATCTAGAGTTATAGAACTTCATCTCAAGGAAGGTTGGTCTCCTTGGAAAGCTAAGAGATGAGGTAACAAGCTTCTCTGAAGGAAGGAGAACCCAGTCCTGCTTCCAAGACAGTCAAAATTGCTCATCAAAAAAAAACACATTGTTTTGTTACATACCAACATTTAATGTCCTTGCTATTGAACTATTTATTGTCTGATGACTCATCTTCAGATTGTTAACTATATCTAGAGTTATTGAACTCCACTATCAAGTCAGATTCTGTCTCGTTGGAAATCTAAGGCAGCGGATGCTACAAGAGTCCTTGAAGGAAAGGAACCCACTTCTGCCTCTAAGACAGTCAACATGGCTCGTCAACAAACAATGGGTTGTTATTGTCCAACAGTTATTGTCTTGATATTGAACCGTTACTATCCAACCTCGTCCTCAGAGTTTTATAACTATATCTAGAGTTATAGAACTCCATTTCAAGTGAGATTGGTCTCCCCCTGGAAAGCTAAGACACGAGGTTACAAGTTCTCTAAAGGAAGAACAACCCAGTTATGCCCCGAAGACAGTCCTCATTTGCCCATCAACAAGCATTGGACTATATTACTGTCTTGATATTGAATTGTTACTAACTGTCCTGACCTCATTCCCAAACTTTATAACTATATCAATATTTATAGGACTCCATTTTCAAGCGACGATTGGTCGCGTTGGAAAGCTTAAGACATCTACGATGTTCCAAGTTCTCTTATAAAGGAGAACCCAGTTCTTCCTCGAAGACAGTCTAAATTGCTCATCAACAAACATTGGGCTGTTATTGATTTGATATTGAACTGTTATTGTCCCACTTCTACAGTAACTTTTAACTATATCTAGAGCTACTAATACGCCATTTCAAGCAAGATTGGTCTTAAGTTGGAAATGCTCAGACACGGGGTTACAAAGTTTCTCAGAAGGAAGGAGAACCTAGTTCTTTCTGCCTCGAAGACAGTTAAAAGTTTCTCATTACCAAAACATTGGTCTTTTAAACTCCAACTGATACTGTCTGTGACAATCAACAATTACTTTCCAACCATTTCCTTAGAGTGTTAACTATATCTAGAGTTACAGAACTTTCATCTCAAGGAAGGTTGGTCTCCTTGGAAAAGCTAAGAGATGAGGTTACTAGCTCTCTGAAGGAAGGAGAACCCAGTCATGCTTTTCCAAGACAGTCAAAATTGCTCATAAAAAAAACATTGGTTTGTTACATACCAACATTTAATGTCTTGCTATTGAACTATTATTGTCTGACCTCTCTTCATCACAAGATTGTTAACAATATCTAGAAGTATAGAACTCCCCTTCAAGTCAGATTTGTCTCGTTGGAAATCTAAGGCACGAAGCTACAAGGTCCTTGAAGGAAAGGGAACCCACATTCTGCCTCTAAGACAGTCAACATGGCTCGTCAACAAACATATGGGTTGTCTATTGTCCAACTGTTATTGTCTTGATATTGAACCGTTACTATCCAACCTCTCCTCCAGAGTTTTAACTATTTCTAAGAGTTATAGAACTCCATTTCAAGTGAGATAGGTCTCCCTGGAAAGCTAAGAACACGAGGTTACAAGTTTCTCTAAAGGAAGAACAACCCAGTTTTAGCCTCGAAGTACTTCTCAGTTGCCCATCAACAAGCATTGGACTATTAACTGTCTTGATATTGAATTGTTACTGTCTGACCTAGTCCCCATACTTTTAACTATTATCAATATTTATAGGACACCAATTTGTCAAGCTGAAGATTGGTCTCGTTGGAAAGCTAAGACAACGAGGTTACCAAGTTCTCCTTTATAAAGGGAAGAACCCGAGTTCTACCTCGAAGAACCAGTCTAATATTGCTCATCAACAAACATTGGGCTGATTTTAAATTTTTTTTAATTTTTTTTTATTTTTTAATTTTTAATTTTTTTTTTTTTTTTTTATTTTTTTTTATATATTTGTTTTGATATTGAACTGTTATTGTCCCACCGTTCTACTGAGACTTTATAATCTATATCTAGAGTTCTAATACTCCATCTCAAGCAAGATTGGTCTATGTTGGAAATCTCAGACACGGGGTTACAAGTTACTCAGAAGGAAGGAAGAACCTAGTTCTGCCTCTAAACAGTTAAAATTTACTCATTAACAAACATTGGGTCTGTTAAACTCCAACTGTTATCTCGTCTTGACATTCAAAACTATTACTTTCCAACATTTCCTTAGAGTGTTAACTATATCTAGAGTTACAGAACTTCATCTCAAGGAAGGTTGTGTCTCCTTTGAAAGCTAAGAGATGAGGTTTACAAGCTCTCTGAAGGAAGGAGAACCCTAGTCATGCTTCCAAATGACAGTCAAAATTGCTCATAAAAAATTAAAACATTGGGTTGGTTACATAACCAACATTTAATGTCTTCGCTATTTGAACTAATTATTGTCTGACCTCATCTTCAGGATTGTTAACTATATCTAGAGTTATAGAACTCCACTTCAAGTCAGATTTGTCTCGTTGGGAAATTCTAAGGCACGATGCTACAAGGTCCCCTTGAAAGGAAAGGTAACCCACTCTATTCTTGCCTCTAAGAACAGTCAACATGGCTCGTCAACAAACATTGGGTTTGTTATTGTCCAACTGTTATTTGTCTTGATATTGAACCGTTACTATTCCTACCTCTCCTCAGAGTTTTTAACTATAATCCCTAGAGTTATAGAACTCCATTTCAAGTGAGATTGGTCTCCCTGGAAAGCTAAGACACGATGGTATACAAGTTCCTCTAAAGGAAAGAAACTACAGTTTTTCTAGTTTTGCCTCGAAGACAGTCTCAGTTGTCCATTAACAAGCATTGGACTATTACTGTATTGATATTGAATTGTTACTGTCTGACCTCTCCCCATACTTTTAACTATATCAATATTTAAAGGACACCATTTCAAGCGAGATTGGTCTCGTTGGAAAGCTAAGACACGAGGTTACAAGTTCTCTTATAAAGGAGAAACCCAGTTCTACCTCGAAGACAGTCTAAATTGCTCATCAACAAACATTGGGCTGTTATTGTTTTGATATTGAACTGTTATTGTCCCACTTCTACTGAGACTTTTAACTATATCTAGAGTTCTAATACTCCATCTCAAGCAAGATTGGTCTAGTTGGAAATCTCAGACACGGGGTTACAAGTTCTCAGAAGGAAGGAGAACCTAGTTCTGCCTCTAAGACAGTTAAAATTTCTCATTAACAAACATTGGCTGTTAAACTCCAACTGTTACTGTCTTGACATTCAACTATTACTTTCCAACATTTCCTTAGAGTGTTAACTATATCTAGAGTTATAGAAACTTCATCTCAAGGAAGGTTGGTCTCCTTGGAAAGCTAAGAGATGAGGTTACAAGCTCTCTGAAGGAAGGAGAACCCAGTCATGCTTCCAAGACAGTCAAAATTGCTCATAAAAAAACATTGGGTTGTTACATACCAACATTTAATGTCTTGCTATTGAACTATTATTGTCTGACCTCTCTTCAGATTGTTAACTATATCTAGAGTTATAGAACTCCACTTCAAGTCAGATTTGTCTCTGTTGGAAATCTAAGGCACGATGCTACAAGGTCCTTGAAGGAAAGGGAACCCACTTCTGCCTCTAAGACAGTCAACATGGCTCGTCAACAAAACATTGGGTTGTTATTGTCCAACTGTTATTGTCTTGATATTGAACCGTTACTATCCAACCTCTCCTCAGAGTTTAACTATATCTAGAGTTATAGAACTCCATTTCAAGTGAGGATTGGTCTCCCTGGAAAGCTAAGACACGAGGTTACAAGTTCTCTAAAGGAAGAACAACCTAGTTCTCCCTCGAACAGTCTAAATTGGTCATTAACAAACATTGGATTGTTACTGTCCAACTGTTACCATCTTTATATTGAATTGTTACCGTCCGACCTCTCCTTAGACTTTTAACTATATCTAGACTTATAACACTCTATTTCAAGTGAGATTGGTCTTGTTGGAAAGCTGAGACACGAGGTTTACAAGTTCTCTAAAGGAAGGACAACTCAGTTTTGTCTCTATGAGAGTCAAAATTTCTCATCAACAAACATGCGGTTGTTACTGTACAACTGTTACTATATTGCTATTGAACTATTATTGTATTATTATGCGACCTCTTCTTAGATTTTAAACTATAGCTAGAGTTATATAACTACATTTCAAGCGAGATTGGTCTTGTTGGAAAGCTAAGACACGAGGTTATAAGTTCTCATAAGGAAAAAGAACCCAATTCTACCTCAAAGATTGTCCAAATTGTCATTAAAAACATTGCCCTGTTACCGTCCAACTATTACCGTCCAACTATGACCGTCTTTATATTTAACTGTTTACTGTCCGACCTCTCCTCAGACTTTTAACTATATCTAGATTTATAAGACTCCATTTCAAGCAAGATTGGTCTCATTGGAAAGCTAAGACATGAGGTTACAAGTTCTCTAAAGGAAGAAAAGAGAGCCAAGTTCTGCCTCGAAGACAGTCTAAATTGCTCATCAACAAACATTGGATTGTACTGTCCAATTGTTACCGTCTTGATATTGAACTGTTACTGCCCGACCTCTCCTCAAACGTTTAACTATATCTAGACTTCTAACACTCTATTTCAAGCAAGATTGGTCTCGTTGGAAAGTTGAGACACGAGATTACAAGTTCTCTGAAGGAAGGAGAACGTAGTTCTGCTACTAAGATAGTCAAAATGGCTCATCAATAAACATTGGGTTGTTACAGTCCAACTATTACTGTCTTGATATTGAACTATTATTGTCTGACCTCTCCTCAAATTTTTAACTAATCTAGAGTTATAGAAATCTATTTCAAACGAGATTGGTCTCGTCGGAAAGCTCAGACACGAGGTTACAAGTTCTCAAAAGGAAGAAGAACCCAGTTCTGCCTCAAAGTTAGTCTGAATTGCTCATCAACAAACATTGGGTTGTTGTTGTCCAGCTGTTACCGCCTTGATATTGAACTGCTATTGTCCGACCTCTCCTAAGACTTTTAACTATATCTAGATTTGTAAGACTCCATTTCAAGCAAGATTGGTCTTGTTAGAAAGCTAAGACATGAGGTTACAAGTTCTTTGAAGAAAGGACAACTCAATTCTGCCTCTAAGATAGTCAAAATTGCTCATCAACAAACATTTAGTTGTTACTGTACAACTCTTACTGTCTTGCTATTGAACTATTACTGTATTACTGTCCGACCTCTCCTTAGATTTTAAATTATAGCTAGAGTTATAGAACTCCATTTATGGCGAGATTGGTCTCGTTGAAAATCTAAGACAAAAGGTTACAAGTTCTCTGAAGGAAGAAGAACCCAATTCTACCTTGAAGGAAACCTAAATTGCTCATCAACAAACATTGGGTTGTTACTATCTTGATATTGAACTATTATTGTCCCACTTCTCCTAAGACTTTTAACTTTATCTAGAGTTATAATACTCCATTTCAAGCGAGATTGGTCTCTTTGGAAAGCTTAGACACGGGTTTACAAGTTCTTTAAAGGAAGGAAAACCCAGTTCTACCTCGAAGACAGTCAAAATTGCTCATCAACAAACATTGGGTTGTTACAGTCCAATTGTTACTGTCTTCCTATTGAACTATTACTTTCCGACATCTCCTCAAAGTGTTAATTATATCTAGAGTTATAGAACTCCATTTCAAGGGAGTTTGGTCTCGTTGGAAAGCTAAGAGATGAGGTTACAAGTTCTTTAAAAGGAAGGAGAACTCAGTTTCACCACTAAGACAGTCAAAATGGCCCCAGGGCCAGATGGTTACTCTTCCCTGTTCTTCAAGAAAGCATGGAGTATAGTGGGCGGTGATCTCTGTGCTGCAGTCAAGGATTTCTTTGCATCGGGACATTTGCTCAAACAAGTCAACCATTTGATCATTGCCCTTGTCCCAAAATCATCCAATGCTAACTTGGCTGCTGACTTCCGGCCGATATCTTGTTGCAACGTCATTTATAAGGTTATTTCCAAGATTCTTGCAGGGAGAATGGCGCATGCTCTTCACGATATCATCACCCTGCCCAGAATGCTTTTCTAGGAGGAAGAAATATGGCTGACAATATTCACCTGATGCAGGAGCTTTTACGACACTATAGGAGGAAGAGGGCATCCCCTAGATGTATTATTAAGATTGATTTCAGGAAAGCTTTTGACTATGTTTAGTGGCCTTTTCTACAACAAGTATTGCTGCTCTTGGGTTTCCCTCCTCGGTTTGTTAGGCTCCTCATGCAATGTGTTGAGACTGCTTCTTATTCTGTTTCTGTTAATGGGAATCTATATGGTTTCTTCAAAGGGCAATGCGGTGTTCGTCAAGGAGATCCTCTTTCTCCTTATCTTTTTATTGCTTGTATGGAATACTTTTCCAGGATAATTATCCAGAGTACACAGCACACTGATTTCAATTTCCACCCCAAGTGTTGTGCTCTAGGGGTCAGCCACTTAGCTTTTGCTGACGATGTCCTATTACCCTGTCGGTGTGATACTCAGTCAGTTAGCATATTAAACCAGCAGCTTCTTGCTTTTGGCCAGATGTCTGGCCTTGATATTAATGCTGGGAAGTCCTCTATTTATTTCGGTGGCGTGGGGAAAGTGTTAAGCTTGCCATTTTGCATCTTACCGGCTTTATAGAAGGGAGTTTTCCTTTCCGTTATCTAGGGGTCCCTCTAAGCCCTCACAGAATATTGGCTAGTCAATTCTCCCCTTTCCTGCAGAAATTGGAATCTTATATTCAGAGTTGGATGGGGAACCATCTCTCTTATGCGGGTCGCCTTGAGCTCATCAAATCAGTTCTGCATGGCATGGTCCAATTCTGGCTCAGCATCTTTCTGATTCCAGGTATTGTTATTACCAAGATCAATAACATCTGTCGAAGCTGCCTCTGGTCGGGTAACTCTTTTTCTCCTCACTCTGCTCTTGTCTCCTGGAAAAAGGTATGTCTTCCCAAGCAGGAAGGAGGCCTGGCTCTTCTAGATATCAAGGCACGTAACATAAGTTTTTTAGCAAAACAGCTATGGAACTTTCACCTTAAATCTGACTCTTTGTGGATTCGTTGGGTGGCCCATTATTACCTTCCTCATACAACAATCTGGGTTGTGGGTGTAAGGAGTGTGTCATCGCCTCTATGGAAGTCCATTTACACTCTCAAAAACCAGCTGGTTGAACAATGCGGAGGCATACCTGCTGCAATCACTACTCTTCAAAGTTGGCATAGTGGTTCGGGGACATTTCTTGTTCATGCTCATGACTTCTTTAGGATTAAAGGTGAGAGTGTCCAGTGGAATAGGGTGGTTTGGGAGGAATGGTCCATGCCTCGAACCAGATTTATCCTATGGCTCGCTGCCCTCGGTAGACTCCGCACAAGGGACCGGCTCAGCTACCTCTCCACAGAATCTGTTTGTTCCTTGTGCAGCAGAGAAGATGAGACACACGCCCATCTTTTTTTCAATTGTAACTGGACTTCTTTACTCTGGAATCGAGCTAAGAGTTGGCTAAGAATCAACCGGCCTATGTCTACTCTTTCCAGTGCCATCAGAGGTCTGAATGGGAGGAGTAAAAGCTGAAGCTAAGAATGATACGTGTATCCCTTGCCCTACTTGTGTATTTGATTTGGAATGAAAGAAACAATCGCATTTTTGCACAGAAGTCATCCTCTGTAGATGCCACATTCAGAAGATTCCAAATTCTGTTTTACACAGTTTTGCTTTTCCATGAAAAAGACCACACTCTTTACCATGTTGCCGCTTGACAAAGATGCTAGTTCTCGGTGATTGCTACAACTGGTTTTGTAGTTGGGTTTTCTTCTGCTCAGCTTCTGTTCTCAGAAAGATAGAGCCCTCAGTCTTCATCTTTGAGCATGTTGTTTCTGTCTCCTGCAAGTTCCAATTTCAGCTTCTTTGGTCTTCCATGCAAACCCGATACGTGACTGCATGGGGAAGCTTTGGTCATGCATGTTTTACGTGCTTTTTAATGCTAGGTCCCGTGTCCTGCGTGGTTTGGGAATGCATGGGATTTTGTAAGGTCCCTAGTATCTGCATGGTTTTTTTTTTGATCAAATATAAGTATTGTATAGATTAAAAAGTAGCAAGTGAAGCTTGCAAAACAAGCTGGAAACCAGCAGAACAAATGAACCTACATAACCCGGCAAAGGGAACAAACTCTCTTAAACAGTGAAGAGAAAAAACTCTAAAGCACAACCTAAATGCAAAACACAAAAAGGAAAACGACAATGCTAGAATCAGCATACCCAAAAGCAAGCTCCCAAGGCAAAAGTGGGAAACATGTTCCTTGATAAAGGGGACCAAGCAAGGTCGTGCACGTCGATACCAACAAACAGCCACCAGCAAAGTGAAACTCTAGCCAATCAAAGCCATGCAGATGACTAGCTTAATCACGCCAAGAGAGAACTGTCGGCCAGCTATCCCAGCATCAACAAATTGGATTGCCACCTCGATGCCAGCAAAAGCAAACAACCAGCACACCGCAAGCCGACATGGAGATGAAGCTGGAACAGCAACAACCACGCAAGCCAACAACAGCAGCTGACAGTGACTCATACATGCAGGAACTCCATGCAGCAGGGGAAGAGCAATCAAACCGCTCCTCCAAAGCCGCGAAGAAAATAACCAAGCCATCCATGCAAAATAATTTGCTACCAGCCAACCTGAAATTAATTCACTAGCAGACAATCCAGCCGCAACCATCAATGCAATTTAATTCACTGCGATACAGCCATGCAAAATAATTCACAAGCAGCCAAAAAACTAATGGCTATTCATGCAGAGACAAAAGACCCGGCATTAAAAGCAGCACGTAAAAAATGCATGACCTAGGCTTCCCCATGCAGTAACGTATCAGGGTGAAAACGGTTTGCATGGAAGACCAAGGAAACTGAAATTGTAAACTTGCAGGAGACAGGATCAACATGCTCAGACATGAAGACTGTGGGCTTAAACTTTCTGAAATCAGAAACTGAGCAGAAGAAACTACAAACCCAGTTGTAGCAATCAACGAGACTAGCTTCTTTGTCAAGCAGCAACATGGTAAAGAGAGTGGTCTTTTTCATGGAAAAGCAAAACTGTGTAAAACAAAATTTGGAATCTTCGTAGTGTGGCATCTACAGAGGATGACTTATGTGCAAAGATACGGGTGTTTCTTTCATCCCAAATCAAATACACAAAAAGAAGTCCAGCTGCAATTGAAAAATAGGTGAGCGTGTGTCTCGTCTTCTATGCTGCATAATAAACAAACAGTTTTCTGTGGGAAGGTAGCTGAGCCGGTCCCTTGTGCGGAGTCTACCTAGGGTAGCGAGCCATAGAATAAATCTGGTTCGAGGCAGGGACCATTCCTCCCAAACCACCCTAGCCCACTGGACACTCTCACCTTTAATCCTAAAGAAATCATGAGCATGAACCAGAAATCTCCCCGAACCACTATGCCAATTTTCAAGAGTAGTGATAGCAGCAGGTATGCCTCCACATTGTTCCACCAGCTGGTTTTTGAGAGTGCAAATGGACTTCCATAGAGGCGATGAAACACTCCTTACACCCACAGCCCAGATTTTTGTATGAGGAAGGTAATAATGTGCCACCCAACGAATCCACAAAGAGTAAGATTTAAGATGAAAATTCCATAGCTGTTTTGCTAAAAAGCTTTTGTTTCTTGCCCTGATATCTAGGAGAGCCAGGCCTCCTTCCTGCTTGGGAAGACATACCTTTTCCAAGAGACAAGAGCAGAGTGAGGTGAACAAGAGTTACCCTACCAGAGGAAACTTCGACAGATGCTATTGATCTTGGTAATAACTATATCTGGTATCGGAAAGATACTGAGCCAGAATTGGACCATGCCATGCAGAACTGATCTGATTAGCTCAAGGCGACCCGCATAGGAGAGGTGTTTCCCCATCCAACTCTAAATAAAAGATTCCAATTTCTGCAGGAGAGGGGAGAATTGACTAGCCAATAATCTGTGAGGGCTTAGAGGGACCCCTAGATAATAGAAAGGAAAACTCCCTTCTATAAAGCCAGTAAGGTGCAAGATAGCAAGCTTAACACTTTCCCCCACACCACCAAAATATACAGAGGACTTCGCAGCATTAATATCAAGGCCTGATCTGCATGGTCTTTAATTTCATTTGGATGGGTGGGAGCTTCTGATTGGTTATCCCTTGTTCTCTGCATGTGATGATGAAAGGGCTCTGCATGCTCTTGTATGTGGCCTTATTTGCTTGGTGTTTCAGCTGCTGGCAGCTTATGTTGATCTAATTAAGTGCTGTCAGCCGGTTCTTTTGACATCTGTCCCATTTCTCTAGTGTTTTCTGCTCCTTTATCTGCATGAATGAGGTCCTGACCCATGTTCTTGGCTCCTAGCATATTAATGTCTTCTGCCTGGGCTGTCTCTGTCTTCATCTCTGAAGGGAAGTCTCTCTGCGTCTCTGCATGGATGGGTTGTATGGATGGCTGATTGTCTTTTCAAGGATGGCCGAATGTCCTTTTGGTCCCTACATTTTAAGCCTCACCGATTGTCTATGGTTTGGTTGATGGTTCGTCTCTGCATGGATGAGATCCTGCTTTGGTTTTGGTTGGCTGGTTGCTGCTCCTCTCCTGCTACATGGAAGAGCCTCCGTCTCTACATGGAGGAGTCGTTGACTGCTGTTGCTGCTAATGCTGCTTCATCTCCTTGTATGCTTGCTGGTTGCTCTCGTGGTTTGCTTATCAAATCAGTTTGAGTTATCTGATCATCTTGCTCTGTTGAAAATTTTCTCAGGATGTCTTTTTATCCTGTCTTTTGCGTTGTGTTAGGATAGGATCCTTGTAATATGTGGTTCCTCTCATAACCATGGTCTAAATTTTTTTGGTTTTACAGTGGTTTTCTGTATAGCTCACTAAGAGAGTCTGTTCCCTTTTTGTTTACCCTTGTTTCTGAACTCACTGGCTCTTCAGTATTGTATATTTTTTGATCTTTTTATACACTTACATTTTGATCAAAAAAAAAAATGGCTCATCAACAACCATTGGCCTGTTACAATCCAATTATTACTGTCTTGATATTGCACTATTATAATCCGACCTCTCTTCATATTTTTAACTAATTTAGAGTTATAGAACTCCATTTCAAGCGAGATTGGTCTTGTTGGAAAGCTATGACATGAGGTTACAAGTTATCTGAAGGAAGGACAACTCAGTTCTGCCTCTAAGATAGTCAAAATTGCTCATCAAAAAACATTCGGTTGTCACTTTCCAACTGTTACTGTCATGATATTTAACTGTTACTGTTAAACCTCTCCTTAGTCTTTTAACTATGTCTGGATTTATAAGACTCCATTTCAAGTGAGATTGGTCTCGTTGGAAAGCTAAGACACGAAGTTACAAGTTCTCAAAAGGAAGAAGAACCCAGTTCTACCTCGAAGATAGTCCAAATTGCTCATGAAAAAACATCGGGTTGTTACTTTCCAACTGTTATCGTCTTGATATTGAATTGTTACTGTGCAACCTCTCTTTAGCCTTTTAACTATATCTAGACTTATAACACTCTATTTCAAGCAAGATTGGTCTCGTTGGAAAGTTGAGACATGAGGTTACAAGTTCTCTGAAGGAAGGACAACTCAGTTCTGCCTCTAAGATAGTCAAAATTGCTCATAAAAAAACATTCGGTTGTTACTGTACAACTATTACTGTCTTTCTATTGAACTAGCACTATATTATTGTCTAACCTCTCCTTAGATTTTTAACTATAGCTAGAGTTATAGAACACCATTTCAAGCAAGATTGGTCTCGTTGGAAAGCTAAGACACGAGGTTACAAGTTTCTGAAAGAAGGAGAACTAAGTTCTACCTCGAAGACAGTCTAAATTGCTCATCAACAAACATCAGATTGTTACTGTCCAATTATTATCCGTCTTGTTATTGAACTCTTACTGTCCAACCTCTCCCCAGGTTTTTAACTATATCTATATTTATAAGACTATATTTCAAGCGAGATTGGTCTCATTGGAAAGCTAAGGCATGAGGTTATAAGTTCACTAAAGGAAGGATAACCCAGTTCTGCCTCCAAGACAGTCAAAATTGCTTATTAACAAACATTCGGTTGTTACTGTACAACTGTTACTATCTTGCTATTGAACTATTACTATATTATTGTCCGATCTCTCCTTAGATTTTTAACTATAGCTAGAGTTATAGAACTTCATTTTAAGAGAGATTGGTCCTCGTTGGAAAAGCTAAGACACAAGGTTACAAATTCTTTGAAGGAAGAAAGAACCCAATTCTACCTCGAAGATAGTCTAAATTCCTCATCAACAAACATTGGGTGACACGACCAACAACTTGATGTCTTCTCCCATGTGCAGGAGTGTCGAAGTAATAAATAACCTAGCTAGATCGGGGTCGAACCACAGAGAGGTTAATTGTATAAATAATAAATAACATCAACAACAACAACAACAACAACAATAATAAGAACAACAATAATAACAATAATAGTAATAATAATAATAATATTAATAATACTCAATATGTGGTGTTGTTATACCTGAGAATGATCTAAAAGATCGGGTCACAGGTTTCCAACCTATATATTGAGTTTATGAAAATATCAAAGAGATATATTATATAATATAAATAGATTTCTGATGCGAATGAACAAAGCAAGACCAACAATGTCAGGATCCTTGATCAAACACAGAGCATACTTAAAGTACATAAAATATGACAAGAATGTAAATAATAATAATAGTAGTAGTAGTACCAGTAATAAAAAAAAGAAGAGGAAGAAATTAATGAGAACTTTGAGATAGAAGATTATTGTATGAATAAACAATGATAAAAACAAATGCCAAGGTTAGAGGATCCACTAATGGTATTTCAAATAAGTATAGTATAAAACTCTTATTATTCAACTGGAAACCACACACAAAGAAAGTTCCAATCAAATTATAATTGTTAACATGATTACATTAATTATCTTATTCGAGTAATGCCAATACTTGTAAATATTATCAGACATAAATGGTGATAACTTATGTTAACAACAAATCAAGTTCCTTTCATAGCACAAGTGTAGGTTATACCATACGGTTGAGCTATGAAAGTGCCAAGCATTTGTTGTACCAAGGGTTGTTCAACACAAATGTAGATTAACCATTTAACAAGAAAGGTATTAAGAGTAAGCAAGATAATAAATATAAAACATGTTAATATCAAGCATTAAAGTCCATGTTGAGTTTATATTATACTTATTCTTACACCATTATTGTAACCTTTTCACCTTGACATAATAGATTTAGCTAAAAACATAATGAAAGAAAGAATCATAAATAAACAAGGTAAGAACATAATTATACAAATAAAGGAAAGGAAATGAAGAGCATAAACAAAAGATTAATATAACATCAAATAAAACTTAAACATTACAAAATACAAAGAAAAAGAGCAAGAGCATGATCTTGATCTGAACACCAAGATGCCTAAATGCATGGCAAATGCCTCCTTTTATAGGCTAAAATTTGGAACTATTGATTTGATGAATAATTGTTGAGTGGGTGGCCACATCTTGACTTGGTGAAAAATCCTTATATTTTTGTCTGAATAAAACATCATTGCTAACATCAGAACTGGAACCATATGAAATCATGAAAGTTATATGAAATTCTTTTAGCTTTCTAGGAAAAAAAAGTTGAGGTCATTTGGACTCTAGAACTCAAGATATAGGTTGAACACTGAACAGTGTTTGGGTTGTAGGACAGATTCAGACTTCTCCGTTGTTGCTATAATTGGGACTTGAAAATGGCCTTCGTAGATCTTGGGTGTCCACATGAAAGTTGTAGGCCTATGTCTTACCAAATCTGTGGAAAAAGTTTAGATCATTTGAACATCTAGACTCGAGATATGACCCAATTACCGAACAATGTTCTAGTTTGGACTGCACCAACATCTCTTTTCTAAGCTTCACCCTTCTTTATCTTCAAAATTTCAGTAGTTGAATTCATCAATCAATCCTTTAATTTATGTGATAGGCCTACATTTAAGATGAACATTTACCATATATTAAGACATTTTATAGTATCACACTTGTTATTATAAAACATGCTTTAGTTGAGGAGTTATTGATAATTCAAGTGGCAAAATGATGATATAAAATAAAACCTGATAAACATGCACTTTTAAGTACTAATCACACCCCTCAAACAGCTTATTACTAAGTCCCTAGTAATCAAAGCGTCAAAAATAGAAAAAAAATTTGCAAGTTCCACAAAGCAAGGCCATTCATCATTCAACTTCCATTAATCTATCCAAATAAACAAACTCTCATTAAATTTATATTCCTGCTTCATTATTTCTTAAACAAAGAATAATAATAAACCATTCTTTTTATGTGCTTCAATGTATGAAAACATAGATGATGGGGCTTTTGTTGGTTGAATAAAGAAAACAATTATTTATGTTTGAATATTTAAGGTTAACTTCCTTGGGTTGGGATTAATTATTATTTTTTTCTCTTTTTCTCTCTCTTTTTTTATATTTATATACACATACAAACTTAAAACTCAATGTATCTTTAACCCATGTAACAGTTTTAGGCTACATGACATCCCAGACCAGTTGGTCTTAAGGGCATTAGGTGTGTGAGACAAACCCCTACGAGCTTAGCAACTCGGGTGTGCAGATATTGATTTACGTAAGATATTGACAATGTTTGATTCCCTTAAGCGCTTTTCCTTCTTAACGCCATGTAACAAGCTTTGGGCCAATAGCTCCCAAGTCATATTGAATATGATAATTAAATGTAATTAATGTTTAACCAATTATAATCTGATTGGAATTCTCCTTTGTGTGTGGTTTCCAATTGAGTATAATAAAGTTTATACTATAGTGGATCCTCTAACCTTGACATTTGTTTTTATTATTGGTTTAATCCTTTCATCAATCTTACATATCAAAGCTAATCTTTATTATTACTATTAACCTAAATTATTAATATCATTACTACTATTAGTACTTACTTACAACTACTACTATTGACTAATTATTATTGTTGTTGTTATTATTATTTATTACTATTCATTGTTATTGTTGATTGTTGTTGTGTTGTTGTTATTTTATAATTTATATAGTTAACCTCTTTGTGGTTCGACCCCGGGTCCTTTTCCGGGTTATTTAATTACTTTGACACTCTTGCACTTGGGATAAGTCATTAAATTTTGGTTTGTGTCAAGTTTTTGGGATGCCATTGCGCCGGGGAAGGTAAATTTCTTGTAATAAATTATAATATTTATTTTATTTTCCTCTTTTCCACTTTATCATTTTATTCTAACTTTTGTTTCCTTTGTTTGTTTTGTTTCCTTTTCTTCTCTTCCTTTTCTTCTCTTCTTACACGTGCATTGAGAGTTTGGTCACAGTACATTAAGTGGTCGACATTTGTAGGGTATCTTCATCATTTTCAGAAAGTATGGGCCGAAGAAAATAATCAATTGCCTTCATAATGAGAATAATGAGAATAACCGTAAGAGAACAACTTAGAGACCACATGAATCCCACAAGACTAAGTGCACACTCATGCATAGTTTTCCCTTATTGATGCATCTCAATTTTAATTTGAAGTCAGGCATTATTCAACTTTTACCTTCTTTTCATGGCTTAGAACCTAGGAAAAATCCATACTTGTATTTAAGGGAATTTAAGAAGGTCTGTAATACCTATAATGACTCAAATTGTAGCATGAACAACCATTAGATTAAAGCTTTTTCCTTTTTCATTAAAAGATAAAGCTAAAAACATGGCTATAAAAATTGAGAAACATGATCAATTCGTGCTTGGGATGAATTGCAACAACAATTTTTAAAGAAGTTTTTTCCGTCTCACAGAAACAAACTCTTTCAAAAGACAAATCCTTCACTTATCACTCAGAAGTCCCCCCAGGAGACACATTTTACCAATGTAGGGATAGGTATCGAGATATTGCTTAATACTTTCCCACATCACTGGTTTTTGAAACATGGAGAATTTGGTTTCACCCTTTTATGAAGGTGAACACCTAGAGATAGGCAAATGGTTGAATTGAATGTGCAATGGAACTTTAGAATCTTAGGAACCTAATGAAGCAATGGAGTACCAATAGACCTTGTTAGCTGAAAATGCTCAAAATTGGGACACCACAGGTACTTATGAGGCACTAAGAGTAAAACTCAACTTCATACATCTAGTAAGGTATAAGAGTAATAAGAAGTTTATACTATACTTGTTTGATATCCCATGTATTGGAATCCCTCTAACCTTGACATTTGTTTTTATCAATGTTTAATCCTCACATTAATCATACATCTCAAAGTCCCTCTTTATTACTACAATTACTACTACTTACTACTACTATTATTATTATTATTACTACTATTACTACTACTAAATTATTAATAGTATTATTATTGTTGTTGTTGTGGTTATTATTATTATTATTATTATTAATATTTATTGTGTAGTTGTTATTTAATAATTTATATAGATAACCTCCTAATAAACGGTTCGACCCCAGTCTTGTCGGGTTATTTATTACTTACTTCGACAGAATACTCCTGCACATTAGGGGAAGACAATCAAGCTTTTGGTAGTGCCAACAAACATAGGACTGTTAATGTCCAATTGTTACTAGTCCTTGATATTAAACTGTTACTATCTCGACCTCAGTCCCTCAGACTTTTAACTATAATCTAGAGTTATAAGAATCCCTTGCAAGTGAGATTGGTCTCGTTGGAAAGCTAAGATACGAGGTTAACAGAGTTCACTTATAAGGAAGAAGAACCCAGTTCTGCCTCGAAGACATTCTAAATTGTTCATTAACGAACATTGGACTGTTACTCTCCAACTGTTACCCTGTCTTGATATGTGAATTGTTACTATCCGTAGCCGCTCCTCAGTACTTTTAACTATATCTAAACTTATTAACACTCTATTTCAAATGAGATTTAGTCTCGTTAGAAACATGAGACACGAGTTTACAAGTTCTCTGAAGGAAGGAGAACTAAGTATCAAGCCTCTAAGACCAGTCAAAAATTGCACATCAACAAACATTGGGTCGTTATTGTCCAACTGTTACTATCTTGATATTGAACTATTAAATGTATTACAATTCGACCTTTACTTAGATTTTTAACTATAGCTAGAGTTATAGAACTCCACTTCAAGTGAGATTGGTCTCGTTGGAAAGCTAAGACACAAGGTTACAATGATTATTGGGTGGGGGGGGGGGGGGTTCTCTGCAGGAAGGAGAACCCATTCCTTCCTCTAAGATAGGTAAAATTTGCTCATCAACAAAACATTGAGCTGTTACAGTCTCGCTATTGAACTATTACTAGTCTGTCCTCTCCTCAGATTTTTTAACTATATCTATAGTTATAGAACTTTAAAAAAAAATTTCAGTCACATTTTGGTCTTGTTGGATATATAAGACTCTAGTTTACAAGTTCTCTGAAGGAAGGAGAACCTCAGTTCTACCTCGAAGAATATCTAAATTGTTCATCAACAAAGATTGAACTGTTACTTGCTTGATATTGAACATGTTACTATCTGACATCTCCTCAGACTTTTAACTATATCTAGATTTCCAGTACTCTATTTCAAGCGAGATTGGACCTAGTTGGAAAGCCAAAGACACGATGTTACCCGTTCTCTTATGGAAGAAGAACCCAATTTTGCCTCGAAAATGAGTCTAAAATGCTCATCAACAAACGTTGGGATTGTTTGCACTGTCCAACAATTAACGTCGTTGGTATTGAAATGTTACTGTCCGAACTCTCCTCAAGAGTTTAAACTATATCTAAGAGTTATAGAACTCCATTTCAAGTTAGATTGGGTCTCAATATTTGAAAGCTACGACACGAGGTTACAAGTTCTCTGAAGGAACGACAACCCAGTTTCAGCCTCTAAGATATTCAAAATTTGTCATCAAGAAACATTTAGTTTTTACTAAATCAAATTGTTACTGTCTTACTATTGAACTATTACTGTCCAACCACTCCTCCATATTTTTAAACTATATACTAGAGTTCAAGAACTTCGCTTCAAGTATGATAGAGTCTCGTTGGAATGCTAAGGCATGAGGTTCCAAGTTTCCAACAGGAAGTGAGAACCCATTTCTGCCTCTAAGAACAGTCAAGAATGCTCATCAACAAACATTGGACTGTTATTGTCTTGATATTAAACCATTAACTGTCCGACCTCTCCTTAGAATTTCAACTATATATAGAGTTATAACACTCAATTTCAAGAGAGAGTAGTCTTGTTAAAAAGCGAAGACACTAGGTTACAAGTTATTTAAATGAAGGAAAACCCAGTTCAGCCTTATAAGATAGACAAAATTTGTAACATCCCCCATTCTAGGATAAAACGACAATCTCATGACAATAAAAAAAAAAAATAATTTTTTTTGTATATATATATAAATGATTATGGTCATACGTATTAAAATCTATCCAGAATTTTGACGGAGTTTCCCCCCCTAAACCGGAAGGTCCCAAGTTATTGACATGCACTTATTTACACTATCTAATAGCTTGCATCTCATAACTTAATTCCTGACCCAATCATCCTGGATTTTAATTTCCACACTTAAACCTCACATCTATCAACCATAAATATTTAGACGATATTCAATATATAACAAAAATATCAATTTGGGATAGAAAAAAAATAAATAAGTATAATTTCATAGGCATGAAGTATGGTTATATGAACGACATGGTTAAATTCATTCAATCAAGTTTAAACATTAATTATACAAATAAATGTTATTTTTTAAAACAAACTAAGTTTAACAAACTTTTTCCATGTTTACAAAATACAAGGTTATACTCCCTAGAACCAAGATTACAAGAAGGGAACAAAGGCTAGGATCTCTACTCCTATCCGTGCACGTGATGATCCTGAAAGCAAAATACATATTATTGAAAGGTGACTATTACAATAAATATGGCAACACGAATATCTAAACAATTTTTAACAGGGTAACATGCATTCATAGTTCATCTCGTTTCTCCCTTCTAGTTTTTATTAGTATCCCTTCCTTATTCAACTATTATTAATAGGTTCCCTTTGCCAACTTTCCAACCTTCATTCTAGACTTTATGAGATCCGAACATGAATTATTTTTGCATATCCCCATTACCGAATACCAATTTCCATTGGTACCATCAATCATCACCCCATATGAAGTCGATGCAAGGTGATCCTCTTATCCGGGATCCTAACATACACTAAATGTATGCTAGCCCCATTACATAGCGATCCCCCTACCTGGGATCCTAAACTAACACTACATGTATGCTAGTCCAATCGTGGCGATTCCCCCTTACTCAGGATCCTAACATAAGACTAAATGTATGCTAGTCCATACATGGTGAATCCCCTTACCCGGATCCTAACATAACACTAAATGTATGCTAGTCCACTAGTGGCGATCCCCTCACCCTAACAAAATTGCTCATTAACAAAACATTAGATGTTTACTACCAACTGTTACAGTCTTGCTATTGAACAATTATTGTTCTAATCCTCTTCTTCAGACTTTTAACTTACATATACTCGAGTTTATAACACTCTATTTGAAGCAAGATTGGTCTATTTAGAAAGCTAAGACATGAGGTTACAAGTTCTCTTAATAAAGGACAACCCAGTTTTGCCTCTAAGATAGTCCTAAAATTGTTCATCAACAAACATTGGATTGTTACTGTCTTGATATTAAACTTTTACCTGTATTGAACCTCTCCTTAGACTTTTAACTATATCTAGCAGATATAGAACTCCACCTCAAGAGAGATTGAGTCTCATTAGAAAGCTAAGACAACTGAGGTTATAAGTTCTCCTCAGTAAGGATAACCCCAATTCTGCCTCTAAGATGGTCAAAATTGCTTATCAACAAATATTTTGTTGTTACTATCTAACTGTTACAATCTTAGCTATTAAACTAATACTTTTTCCGACCTCTCCATAGATTTTTAACTATAATGGCTGGAGTTATAGAACTCCTACTTTAAGAGAGATTCAACTCATTTGAAAGCTAAGATAAGAGGTTATAATTTCATTAAAAGGAATAGAACCTAGTTATTGCCTCAAAGACGAATCAAGATAGCTCCATCAACAAACATTGGACTGTTACTAGACTTGATATTAAACTTTTACTATCCGACCTCATCCTCAGACTCTTAACTATATCAAGAGTTATAAAACTCCACCTCAAGAGAGATTAGTCTCATTTGAAATCTAAGACAATAGGTTCCCAATTTCATCTGAAGGAAGGAGAACCCAATACTGCCTCTAAAGATAGTCAAAATTGCTCATCAACAAACATTTCTTCGTTAATGTCCAACTGTTACACGTCTTTCTAGTAAACTAATTAACTGTCCCACCTCACCTTAGATTTTCAACTATAGCTAGAGTTATAGAACTCTACATCAAGAGAATACTTGTCTCGTTTGTAAAGCTAAGACACAAGGTAACAAGTTCTGTGAAAGAAGGAGAAACCTAGTTCTGCCTCTAAGGACAGTCAAGATTGCTCATCAACAAACATTGACCTGTTACAGACTTGATATTAAACTTTTACTATCCCTAACCTCTCCTCAGACACTTAAACTATATCTAGAGTATATACAACTTCACCTCAATAGAGATTAGTCTCATTTGAAATCTAAGACATGAGGTAACAAGTTCTCATAGAAGGAAAGAGAACCCAATTCTGCCATCTAAGATAGTCAAAATTGCTCATCAACAAACAATTTCTGTTGTTACTGTCCAACTGTTACTGTCTTGCTAGTAAACAATTAATGTCCCGACCTCTTCCTTAGATTTTCAACTATAGCTAGAGTTATAGAACTCCATTTCAAGAGAGATTAAAGTACCTTCATTTGAAAGCAATGATACGAGGTTACAAAGTTTCCTTTGAAGGAAGGAGAACCCAGTTCTGCCTCTAAGACGGTCAAGATTGCTCCATCAACCAACATTGGACTATTACAATCTTGATAAAGATATTTTTACTATCCGACCTCATCCTCAGACTTTTAACTATATATATAGAGTTTATAACACTCTATATGAAGCGAGATTGGTCTCATTGGAAAGCTAAGACATGAGATTACAATTTCTCTGATTGAAGGACAACCCAGTTCTCTGCCTCTAAGAAGGGGGGAGTCAAAATTGCTCATCAACAAACATTAGTTTGTTAATGTCCTATCTGTTACTGTCTAACTATTGAACTATTACTGTTCGACCTCTCCTTAAGATTTTTAACTATATCCAAAGTTAAAGAACTCCATTTCAAGAGAGATTAGTCTCGTTGGAAAGCCTATGATACATGGTTACAAGTTCTTTGAAGGAAGGAAAAACTCATTCTGCCTTTAAGACAGTCAAGAAAGCTCCATACAACAAACATTGGACTTATTATTGTCTTGATATTGAATTGATTACTGTCCGACACCGTCTCCTCAGATTTTTAACTATATATAGAGTTATAACACTCTATTTCCAATGAGATTAGTCTCGTTGGAATGCTAAGACATGAGGTTACAAGTTCTCTGAATCAAGGACAACCCAGTTATGGATCTAAGATAGTCAAAATTGCTCATCAAACAAACATTGGGTGATTACTGTCTCCAACTGTTTCTATCTTGTTATTGAGTAAAAAAAAAAAAAAAAAAAAAAAAAAAAAAAAAAAAAAAATAAAAAAAAAAAATATTTCTATTACTATCCGACCTCTTCTTAGATTTTTAACTATATCCAGAGTTATAGAACTTCATTTTAAGAGAGATTTAATCTTGTTTTGAAGCTATGGATACGATTGTACAATGTTTCTTTGAAGGAAAGGGGAACCCAGTTCTGCCTCTAATACAGTCAAGAGTGTTCATCAAAAAACATTGGATCAGTTACTGTCCAACTGTTATTGTCTTGATATTGAACTGTTCGACCTCCTCCCTTAGAGTTTTCACTATATCTATAGTTATAGAGCTCCACCTCAAGTGAGATTGGTGTCATTGGAAAGCTAAGGCTGGAGGTTTACAAGTTCCCAAAAGGAAAGAGAACCTAATTCCCTCCTTCGACAGTCAAAATGGCTTATTAACAAACATTGGGATGTTTACTGTCTTGATATTGAACTGTGACTGTCCGACCTCTCCTCAGATTTGTAACTATATACTAGAGTTATAAAACTCCAATTCAAACGAGATTGGTCCCGTTGGAAAGCTTAGACACCAGGTTACATGTTCTTTGAAGGAAAGGCGAACCCAGTTCTCTTCCTCGAAGACTATCAAAATTGTTTCATCAACAAACATTGGATTGTTATTTTCCAATTGTTTTACTGTCTTGATATTAAACTTTTACAGTTTGACCTCTACTTAGACTTTTAAACTGTATCTAGAGTTATAGAACTCCACCTCAAGGGAGATTGGTCCAGTTGCAAAGCTAAGACATGAGGTTACAAGGTTCAATAAAGAAGGAGAACCTAGTTTTGCCTCTAAGACAGTCAAGAGTGCTCATCAACAAAACCATTGGACCGGTTTCTGTCCAATTGTTACTTTCTTGATATTGAACTGTTACTAACATCTCAGATCTCTCCTTAGACATTTAACTATATCTAGAGTTATAACACATCATTTCAAGTGAGATTGGACTCCATTAAGAAAGCTAAGACAACGAGTATACAAGTTCTCTGCAAGAAGGAGAACCTAGTTTTGCCTCTAAGATAGTTAAAATTGCTCATCAACAAATTATTGAGACTGTTACGCGTCCACTATTACTGTCTTGCTATTGAACTATTTTTTGTCCCGACCTCTCCTTATATTTTTTAACTATAACTAGAGTTTATAGAACTCCATTTCAAGTGAGATGGGTCTCAATGGAAAGCTAAGACACGAGGTTACAAGTTCTCTACTGGTAAGGAGAAACCAGTTTTAACATTCGAAGATAGTCGAAATTGCTCAACAACAACCATTGGCCTGTTACTTGTCGAACAATTACTGTCTTTAATATTGAACTGTTACTGAGTTGACATCTCCTTAGAGTTTTAAATCATATCTAGAGTTAAAACACTCCATTTTCAAAAACGAGATTGGTCTTGTTGGAAAGCAAATAAGAAACAAGGGTTACAAGTTCTATGAAGGAAGGGAGAACCTAGTTTATGCCTCTAAAAGACATGTCAAAGTTAGGCTCATCCAATAAACATTTGGCTAATACAATCCAACTGTTAGCTGTTTTGATATTGAACTATTTACAATCTGACCCTCTCCAAGATTTGTAACTATAATTTTAGGGTTATAAAACTACCAATTCAAGCGAGGTTTTGTCTCGTTGGAAAGCTAAGAAAAGAGGTTATAAGTTCTCTTGCAGGAAGGAGAACCCAGTACTGACTCTAAGGAAAGTCTAAATTGCTCATCAACAATCATATGGGATGTTACAGTCCGACTGTTACTGTATTGCTTATGAATTGTTATTAGTCCGACCTCTCCTTAGACTTTTAACTATATCTAGAGTTATAGAACTCCACTTCAAAGTAGATTGGCCTCGTTGGAAAGCTAAGACATGACCGTTACAAGTTTCTCTAAATGAATGGACAACCCTAGTTTGCCTCGAAGACAATCAAAATTGCTCATCAACAAACTTTGGACTGTTATTGTCCAACCTGTTACTGTCATAATGCTAAACTGTTACTGTCCGAACCTCGTCCTTAGACTTTTAACTAAATCTAAAGTTATAGAACTTCACCTCAAGGGATCTTGGTCTCATTAGTAAGCTAAGACATGAGGTTACAAGGTACTATGAAGGAAGGAGAACCTAGTTCTTCATCCAAGACAGTTAAAATTTCTCATGAACAAAACATTGAATGTCATGTCTAACTAATATGGTCTTGATATTGAACTATTATTCTCCGACCTCTCCTCATAATGATTAACTAAATCAAAAGTTATAGAACACCAATTTCAAGCAAGATTGGTCTCATTAGAAAGCTAAGATATTAGGCTATAAGTTCTCTGAAGGAGGAGAACCCAGTTTGTCGTCTAAAATATTAAAAATTGCTTATTAAGAAACCATAACCTATTGCCCTACTATACAAATTCTATCATTACCCAATCTCGTTATGTGACCCATAGCTGGGAGTTCTAGCAACTGCAAAT
>CM055364.1:21730194-21767969 GCA_029228515.1 Populus alba x Populus x berolinensis | reverse complement strand
GCGGAAGAAGTGTGATGTAGAACAAGTAGCAGAAGCATACATGCTCAAGAGGGATCACCCGAAATTCAAAGGCAACTGAATTTCGGCAACCGGCATCGAAGTCGGAATGCCGCGAAACTCACCGAGTCAAAGCGTTTCGCCGTTTGCGGAAGAAGTGTGATGTAGAACAAGTAGCAGAAGCATACATGCTCAAGAGGGATCACCCGAAATTCAAAGGCAACTGAATTTCGGCAACCGGGCATCGAAGTCGGAATGCCGCGAAACTCACCAGTCAAAGCGTTTCGCCGTTTGCGGAAGGAAGTGTGATGTAGAACAAGTAGCAGAAGCATACATGCTCAAGAGGGATCACCCGAAATTCAAAGGCAACTGAATTTCGGCAACCGGGGCATCGAAGTCGGAATGCCGCGAAACTCACCGAGTCAAAGCGTTTCGCTTTGCGGAAGGAAGTGTGATGTAGAACAAGTAGCAGAAGCATACATGCTCAAGAGGGATCACCCGAAATTCAAAGGCAACTGAATTTCGGCAACCGGGCATCGAAGTCGGAATGCCGCGAAACTCACCGAGTCAAAGCGTTTCGCCGTTGCGGAAGGAAGTGTGATGTAGAACAAGTAGCAGAAGCATACATGCTCAAGAGGGATCACCCGAAATTCAAAGGCAACTGAATTTCGGCAACCGGGGCATCGAAGTCGAATGCCGCGAAACTCACCGAGTCAAAGCGTTTCGCCGTTTGCGGAAGGAAGTGTGATGTAGAACAAGTAGCAGAAGCATACATGCTCAAGAGGGATCACCCGAAATTCAAAGGCAACTGAATTTCGGCAACCGGGGCATCGAAGTCGGAATGCCGCGAAACTCACCGAGTCAAAGCGTTTCGCCTTTGCGGAAGGAAGTTGATGTAGAACAAGTAGCAGAAGCATACATGCTCAAGAGGGATCACCCGAAATTCAAAGGCAACTGAATTTCGGCAACCGGGCATCGAAGTCGGAATGCCGCGAAACTCACCGAGTCAAAGCGTTTCGCCCTTTGCGGAAGGAAGTGTGATGTAGAACAAGTAGCAGAAGCATACATGCTCAAGAGGGATCACCCGAAATTCAAAGGCAACTGAATTTCGGCAACCGGGGCATCGAAGTCGGAATGCCGCGAAACTCACCGAGTCAAAGCGTTTCGCCGTTTGCGGAAGGAAGTGTGATGTAGAACAAGTAGCAGAAGCATACATGCTCAAGAGGGATCACCCGAAATTCAAAGGCAACTGAATTTCGGCAACCGGGCATCGAAGTCGGAATGCCGCGAAACTCACCGAGTCAAAGCGTTTCGCCGTTTGCGGAAGAAACTGATGTAGAACAAGTAGCAGAAGCATACATGCTCAAGAGGGATCACCCGAAATTCAAAGGCAACTGAATTTCGGCAACCGGGGCATCGAAGTCGGAATGCCGCGAAACTCACCGAGTCAAAGCGTTTCGCCGTTTGCGGAAGGAAGTGTGATGTAGAACAAGTAGCAGAAGCATACATGCTCAAGAGGGATCACCCGAAATTCAAAGGCAACTGAATTTCGGCAACCGGGGCATCGAAGTCGGAATGCCGCGAAACTCACCGAGTCAAAGCGTTTCGCCGTTTGCGGAAGGAAGTGTGATGTAGAACAAGTAGCAGAAGCATACATGCTCAAGAGGGATCACCCGAAATTCAAAGGCAACTGAATTTCGGCAACCGGGGCATCGAAGTCGGAATGCCGCGAAACTCACCGAGTCAAAGCGTTTCGCCGTTTGCGGAAGAAAGTGTGATGTAGAACAAGTAGCAGAAGCATACATGCTCAAGAGGGATCACCCGAAATTCAAAGGCAACTGAATTTCGGCAACCGGGGCATCGAAGTCGGAATGCCGCGAAACTCACCGAGTCAAAGCGTTTCGCCTTTTGCGGAAGGAAGTGTGATGTAGAACAAGTAGCAGAAGCATACATGCTCAAGAGGGATCACCCGAAATTCAAAGGCAACTGAATTTCGGCAACCGGGGCATCGAAGTCGGAATGCCGCGAAACTCACCGAGTCAAAGCGTTTCGCCGTTTGCGGAAGGAAGTGTGATGTAGAACAAGTAGCAGAAGCATACATGCTCAAGAGGGATCACCCGAAATTCAAAGGCAACTGAATTTCGGCAACCGGGGCATCGAAGTCGGAATGCCGCGAAACTCACCGAGTCAAAGCGTTTCGCCGTTTGCGGAAGAAGTGTGATGTAGAACAAGTAGCAGAAGCATACATGCTCAAGAGGGATCACCCGAAATTCAAAGGCAACTGAATTTCGGCAACCGGGGCATCGAAGTCGGAATGCCGCGAAACTCACCGAGTCAAAGCGTTTCGCCGTTTGCGGAAGGAAGTGTGATGTAGAACAAGTAGCAGAAGCATACATGCTCAAGAGGGATCACCCGAAATTCAAAGGCAACTGAATTTCGGCAACCGGGGCATCGAAGTCGGAATGCCGCGAAACTCACCGAGTCAAAGCGTTTCGCCTTTGCGGAAGGAAGTGTGATGTAGAACAAGTAGCAGAAGCATACATGCTCAAGAGGGATCACCCGAAATTCAAAGGCAACTGAATTTCGGCAACCGGGGCATCGAAGTCGGAATGCCGCGAAACTCACCGAGTCAAAGCGTTTCGCCGTTTGCGGAAGGAAGTGTGATGTAGAACAAGTAGCAGAAGCATACATGCTCAAGAGGGATCACCCGAAATTCAAAGGCAACTGAATTTCGGCAACCGGGCATCGAAGTCGGAATGCCGCGAAACTCACCGAGTCAAAGCGTTTCGCCGTTTGCGGAAGAAAGTCTGATGTAGAACAAGTAGCAGAAGCATACATGCTCAAGAGGGATCACCCGAAATTCAAAGGCAACTGAATTTCGGCAACCGGGCATCGAAGTCGGAATGCCGCGAAACTCACCGAGTCAAAGCGTTTCGCCTTTGCGGAAGGAAGTGTGATGTAGAACAAGTAGCAGAAGCATACATGCTCAAGAGGGATCACCCGAAATTCAAAGGCAACTGAATTTCGGCAACCGGGCATCGAAGTCGGAATGCCGCGAAACTCACCGAGTCAAAGCGTTTCGCCCTTTGCGGAAGGAAGTGTGATGTAGAACAAGTAGCAGAAGCATACATGCTCAAGAGGGATCACCCGAAATTCAAAGGCAACTGAATTTCGGCAACCGGGGCATCGAAGTCGGAATGCCGCGAAACTCACCGAGTCAAAGCGTTTCGCCGTTTGCGGAAGAAGTGTGATGTAGAACAAGTAGCAGAAGCATACATGCTCAAGAGGGATCACCCGAAATTCAAAGGCAACTGAATTTCGGCAACCGGGGCATCGAAGTCGGAATGCCGCGAAACTCACCGAGTCAAAGCGTTTCGCCGTTTGCGGAAGAAGTGTGATGTAGAACAAGTAGCAGAAGCATACATGCTCAAGAGGGATCACCCGAAATTCAAAGGCAACTGAATTTCGGCAACCGGGGCATCGAAGTCGGAATGCCGCGAAACTCACCGAGTCAAAGCGTTTCGCCGTTTGCGGAAGGAAGTGTGATGTAGAACAAGTAGCAGAAGCATACATGCTCAAGAGGGATCACCCGAAATTCAAAGGCAACTGAATTTCGGCAACCGGGGCATCGAAGTCGGAATGCCGCGAAACTCACCGAGTCAAAGCGTTTCGCCGTTTGCGGAAGGAAGTGTGATGTAGAACAAGTAGCAGAAGCATACATGCTCAAGAGGGATCACCCGAAATTCAAAGGCAACTGAATTTCGGCAACCGGGGCATCGAAGTCGGAATGCCGCGAAACTCACCGAGTCAAAGCGTTTCGCCTTTGCGGAAGGAAGTGTGATGTAGAACAAGTAGCAGAAGCATACATGCTCAAGAGGGATCACCCGAAATTCAAAGGCAACTGAATTTCGGCAACCGGGCATCGAAGTCGGAATGCCGCGAAACTCACCGAGTCAAAGCGTTTCGCCCTTTGCGGAAGGAAGTGTGATGTAGAACAAGTAGCAGAAGCATACATGCTCAAGAGGGATCACCCGAAATTCAAAGGCAACTGAATTTCGGCAACCGGGGCATCGAAGTCGGAATGCCGCGAAACTCACCGAGTCAAAGCGTTTCGCCGTTTGCGGAAGGAAGTGTGATGTAGAACAAGTAGCAGAAGCATACATGCTCAAGAGGGATCACCCGAAATTCAAAGGCAACTGAATTTCGGCAACCGGGGCATCGAAGTCGGAATGCCGCGAAACTCACCGAGTCAAAGCGTTTCGCCGTTTGCGGAAGAAAGTCTGATGGAGAACAAGTAGCAGAAGCATACATGCTCAAGAGGGATCACCCGAAATTCAAAGGCAACTGAATTTCGGCAACCGGGGCATCGAAGTCGGAATGCCGCGAAACTCACCGAGTCAAAGCGTTTCGCCCTTTGCGGAAGGAAGTGTGATGTAGAACAAGTAGCAGAAGCATACATGCTCAAGAGGGATCACCCGAAATTCAAAGGCAACTGAATTTCGGCAACCGGGGCATCGAAGTCGGAATGCCGCGAAACTCACCGAGTCAAAGCGTTTCGCCGTTTGCGGAAGGAAGTGTGATGTAGAACAAGTAGCAGAAGCATACATGCTCAAGAGGGATCACCCGAAATTCAAAGGCAACTGAATTTCGGCAACCGGGGCATCGAAGTCGGAATGCCGCGAAACTCACCGAGTCAAAGCGTTTGGCCATTTGCGGAAGAAGTCTGATGTAGAACAAGTAGCAGAAGCATACATGCTCAAGAGGGATCACCCGAAATTCAAAGGCAACTGAATTTCGGCAACCGGGGCATCGAAGTCGGAATGCCGCGAAACTCACCGAGTCAAAGCGTTTCGCCGTTTGCGGAAGAAGTCTGATGTAGAACAAGTAGCAGAAGCATACATGCTCAAGAGGGATCACCCGAAATTCAAAGGCAACTGAATTTCGGCAACCGGGGCATCGAAGTCGGAATGCCGCGAAACTCACCGAGTCAAAGCGTTTCGCCGTTTGCGGAAGAAGTCTGATGTGGAACAAGTAGCTGAAGCATACATGCTCAAGAGGGATCACCCAAAATTCAAAGGCAACTGAATTTCGGCAACCGGGGCATAGAAGTCGGAATGCCGCGAAACTCACCGAGTCAAAGCGTTTCGCCGTTTGCGGAAGAAGTCTGATGTAGAACAAGTAGCAGAAGCATACATGCTCAAGAGGGATCACCAGAAATTCAAAGGCAACTGAATTTCGGCAACCGGGGCATCGAAGTCGGAATGCCGCGAAACTCATCCAGTCAAAGCGTTACGCCCTTTGCGGAAGGAAGTGTGGTGTAGAACAAGTAGCAGAAACTCACTGAGTCAAAGCGTTTCGCCGTTTGCGGAAGAAATCTGATGTGGCACAAGTAGAAGAAGCATGCATGCTCAAGAGGGATCACCCGAAATTCAAAGGCAACTGAATTTCGGCAACCGGGGAATCGAAGTCGGAATGCCGCGAAACTCACCGAGTCAAAGCGTTTCGCCGTTTGCGGAAGAAGTCTGATGTGGAACAAGTAGCAGAAGCATACATGCTCAAGAGGGATCACCCGAAATTCAAAGGCAACTGAATTTCGGCAACCGGGGAATCGAAGTCGGAATGCCGCGAAACTCACCGAGTCAAAGCGTTTCGCCGTTTGCGGAAGAAGTCTGATGTAGAACAAGTAGCAGAAGCATACATGCTCAAGAGGGATCACCCGAAATTCAAAGGCAACTGAATTTCGGCAACCGGGGCATCGAAGTCGGAATGCCGCGAAACTCACCGAGTCAAAGCGTTTCGCCGTTTGCGGAAGAAGTCTGATGTAGAACAAGTAGCAGAAGCATACATGCTCAAGAGGGATCACCCGAAATTCAAAGGCAACTGAATTTCGGCAACCGGGGCATCGAAGTCGGAATGCCGCGAAACTCACCGAGTCAAAGCGTTTCGCCGTTTGCGGAAGAAGTCTGATGTAGAACAAGTAGCAGAAGCATACATGCTCAAGAGGGATCACCCGAAATTCAAAGGCAACTGAATTTCGGCAACCGGGGCATCGAAGTCGGAATGCCGCGAAACTCACCGAGTCAAAGCGTTTCGCCGTTTGCGGAAGAAGTCTGATGTAGAACAAGTAGCAGAAGCATACATGCTCAAGAGGGATCACCCGAAATTCAAAGGCAACTGAATTTCGGCAACCGGGGCATCGAAGTCGGAATGCCGCGAAACTCACCGAGTCAAAGCGTTTCGCCGTTTGCGGAAGAAGTCTGATGTAGAACAAGTAGCAGAAGCATACATGCTCAAGAGGGATCACCCGAAATTCAAAGGCAACTGAATTTCGGCAACCGGGGCATCGAAGTCGGAATGCCGCGAAACTCACCGAGTCAAAGCGTTTCGCCGTTTGCGGAAGAAGTCTGATGTAGAACAAGTAGCAGAAGCATACATGCTCAAGAGGGATCACCCGAAATTCAAAGGCAACTGAATTTCGGCAACCGGGGCATCGAAGTCGGAATGCCGCGAAACTCACCGAGTCAAAGCGTTTCGCCGTTTGCGGAAAAAGTCTGATGTAGAACAAGTAGCAGAAGCATACATGCTCAAGAGGGATCACCCGAAATTCAAAGGCAACTGAATTTCGGCAACCGGGGCATCGAAGTCGGAATGCCGCGAAACTCACCGAGTCAAAGCGTTTCGCCGTTTGCGGAAGAAGTCTGATGTAGAACAAGTAGCAGAAGCATACATGCTCAAGAGGGATCACCCGAAATTCAAAGGCAACTGAATTTCGGCAACCGGGGCATCGAAGTCGGAATGCCGCGAAACTCACCGAGTCAAAGCGTTTCGCCGTTTGCGGAAGAAGTCTGATGTAGAACAAGTAGCAGAAGCATACATGCTCAAGAGGGATCACCCGAAATTCAAAGGCAACTGAATTTCGGCAACCGGGGCATCGAAGTCGGAATGCCGCGAAACTCACCGAGTCAAAGCGTTTCGCCGTTTGCGGAAGAAGTCTGATGTAGAACAAGTAGCAGAAGCATACATGCTCAAGAGGGATCACCCGAAATTCAAAGGCAACTGAATTTCGGCAACCGGGGCATCGAAGTCGGAATGCCGCGAAACTCACCGAGTCAAAGCGTTTCGCCGTTTGCGGAAGAAGTCTGATGTAGAACAAGTAGCAGAAGCATACATGCTCAAGAGGGATCACCCGAAATTCAAAGGCAACTGAATTTCGGCAACCGGGCATCGAAGTCGGAATGCCGCGAAACTCACCGAGTCAAAGCGTTTCGCCGTTTGCGGAAGAAGTCTGATGTAGAACAAGTAGCAGAAGCATACATGCTCAAGAGGGATCACCCGAAATTCAAAGGCAACTGAATTTCGGCAACCGGGGCATCGAAGTCGGAATGCCGCGAAACTCACCGAGTCAAAGCGTTTCGCCGTTTGCGGAAGAAGTCTGATGTAGAACAAGTAGCAGAAGCATACATGCTCAAGAGGGATCACCCGAAATTCAAAGGCAACTGAATTTCGGCAACCGGGGCATCGAAGTCGGAATGCCGCGAAACTCACCGAGTCAAAGCGTTTCGCCGTTTGCGGAAGAAGTCTGATGTAGAACAAGTAGCAGAAGCATACATGCTCAAGAGGGATCACCCGAAATTCAAAGGCAACTGAATTTCGGCAACCGGGGCATCGAAGTCGGAATGCCGCGAAACTCACCGAGTCAAAGCGTTTCGCCGTTTGCGGAAGAAGTCTGATGTAGAACAAGTAGCAGAAGCATACATGCTCAAGAGGGATCACCCGAAATTCAAAGGCAACTGAATTTCGGCAACCGGGGCATCGAAGTCGGAATGCCGCGAAACTCACCGAGTCAAAGCGTTTCGCCGTTTGCGGAAGAAGTCTGATGTAGAACAAGTAGCAGAAGCATACATGCTCAAGAGGGATCACCCGAAATTCAAAGGCAACTGAATTTCGGCAACCGGGGCATCGAAGTCGGAATGCCGCGAAACTCACCGAGTCAAAGCGTTTCGCCGTTTGCGGAAGAAGTCTGATGTAGAACAAGTAGCAGAAGCATACATGCTCAAGAGGGATCACCCGAAATTCAAAGGCAACTGAATTTCGGCAACCGGGGCATCGAAGTCGGAATGCCGCGAAACTCACCGAGTCAAAGCGTTTCGCCGTTTGCGGAAGAAGTCTGATGTAGAACAAGTAGCAGAAGCATACATGCTCAAGAGGGATCACCCGAAATTCAAAGGCAACTGAATTTCGGCAACCGGGCATCGAAGTCGGAATGCCGCGAAACTCACCGAGTCAAAGCGTTTCGCCGTTTGCGGAAGAAGTCTGATGTAGAACAAGTAGCAGAAGCATACATGCTCAAGAGGGATCACCCGAAATTCAAAGGCAACTGAATTTCGGCAACCGGGGCATCGAAGTCGGAATGCCGCGAAACTCACCGAGTCAAAGCGTTTCGCCGTTTGCGGAAGAAGTCTGATGTAGAACAAGTAGCAGAAGCATACATGCTCAAGAGGGATCACCCGAAATTCAAAGGCAACTGAATTTCGGCAACCGGGGCATCGAAGTCGGAATGCCGCGAAACTCACCGAGTCAAAGCGTTTCGCCGTTTGCGGAAGAAGTCTGATGTAGAACAAGTAGCAGAAGCATACATGCTCAAGAGGGATCACCCGAAATTCAAAGGCAACTGAATTTCGGCAACCGGGGCATCGAAGTCGGAATGCCGCGAAACTCACCGAGTCAAAGCGTTTCGCCGTTTGCGGAAGAAGTCTGATGTAGAACAAGTAGCAGAAGCATACATGCTCAAGAGGGATCACCCGAAATTCAAAGGCAACTGAATTTCGGCAACCGGGGCATCGAAGTCGGAATGCCGCGAAACTCACCGAGTCAAAGCGTTTCGCCGTTTGCGGAAGAAGTCTGATGTAGAACAAGTAGCAGAAGCATACATGCTCAAGAGGGATCACCCGAAATTCAAAGGCAACTGAATTTCGGCAACCGGGCATCGAAGTCGGAATGCCGCGAAACTCACCGAGTCAAAGCGTTTCGCCGTTTGCGGAAGAAGTCTGATGTAGAACAAGTAGCAGAAGCATACATGCTCAAGAGGGATCACCCGAAATTCAAAGGCAACTGAATTTCGGCAACCGGGGCATCGAAGTCGGAATGCCGCGAAACTCACCGAGTCAAAGCGTTTCGCCGTTTGCGGAAGAAGTCTGATGTAGAACAAGTAGCAGAAGCATACATGCTCAAGAGGGATCACCCGAAATTCAAAGGCAACTGAATTTCGGCAACCGGGGCATCGAAGTCGGAATGCCGCGAAACTCACCGAGTCAAAGCGTTTCGCCGTTTGCGGAAGAAGTCTGATGTAGAACAAGTAGCAGAAGCATACATGCTCAAGAGGGATCACCCGAAATTCAAAGGCAACTGAATTTCGGCAACCGGGGCATCGAAGTCGGAATGCCGCGAAACTCACCGAGTCAAAGCGTTTCGCCGTTTGCGGAAGAAGTCTGATGTAGAACAAGTAGCAGAAGCATACATGCTCAAGAGGGATCACCCGAAATTCAAAGGCAACTGAATTTCGGCAACCGGGGCATCGAAGTCGGAATGCCGCGAAACTCACCGAGTCAAAGCGTTTCGCCGTTTGCGGAAGAAGTCTGATGTAGAACAAGTAGCAGAAGCATACATGCTCAAGAGGGATCACCCGAAATTCAAAGGCAACTGAATTTCGGCAACCGGGCATCGAAGTCGGAATGCCGCGAAACTCACCGAGTCAAAGCGTTTCGCCGTTTGCGGAAGAAGTCTGATGTAGAACAAGTAGCAGAAGCATACATGCTCAAGAGGGATCACCCGAAATTCAAAGGCAACTGAATTTCGGCAACCGGGGCATCGAAGTCGGAATGCCGCGAAACTCACCGAGTCAAAGCGTTTCGCCGTTTGCGGAAGAAGTCTGATGTAGAACAAGTAGCAGAAGCATACATGCTCAAGAGGGATCACCCGAAATTCAAAGGCAACTGAATTTCGGCAACCGGGGCATCGAAGTCGGAATGCCGCGAAACTCACCGAGTCAAAGCGTTTCGCCGTTTGCGGAAGAAGTCTGATGTAGAACAAGTAGCAGAAGCATACATGCTCAAGAGGGATCACCCGAAATTCAAAGGCAACTGAATTTCGGCAACCGGGGCATCGAAGTCGGAATGCCGCGAAACTCACCGAGTCAAAGCGTTTCGCCGTTTGCGGAAGAAGTCTGATGTAGAACAAGTAGCAGAAGCATACATGCTCAAGAGGGATCACCCGAAATTCAAAGGCAACTGAATTTCGGCAACCGGGGCATCGAAGTCGGAATGCCGCGAAACTCACCGAGTCAAAGCGTTTCGCCGTTTGCGGAAGAAGTCTGATGTAGAACAAGTAGCAGAAGCATACATGCTCAAGAGGGATCACCCGAAATTCAAAGGCAACTGAATTTCGGCAACCGGGGAATCGAAGTCGGAATGCCGCGAAACTCACCGAGTCAAAGCGTTTCGCCGTTTGCGGAAGAAGTCTGATGTAGAACAAGTAGCAGAAGCATACATGCTCAAGAGGGATCACCCGAAATTCAAAGGCAACTGAATTTCGGCAACCGGGGCATCGAAGTCGGAATGCCGCGAAACTCACCGAGTCAAAGCGTTTCGCCGTTTGCGGAAGAAGTCTGATGTAGAACAAGTAGCAGAAGCATACATGCTCAAGAGGGATCACCCGAAATTCAAAGGCAACTGAATTTCGGCAACCGGGGCATCGAAGTCGGAATGCCGCGAAACTCACCGAGTCAAAGCGTTTCGCCGTTTGCGGAAGAAGTCTGATGTAGAACAAGTAGCAGAAGCATACATGCTCAAGAGGGATCACCCGAAATTCAAAGGCAACTGAATTTCGGCAACCGGGGCATCGAAGTCGGAATGCCGCGAAACTCACCGAGTCAAAGCGTTTCGCCGTTTGCGGAAGAAGTCTGATGTAGAACAAGTAGCAGAAGCATACATGCTCAAGAGGGATCACCCGAAATTCAAAGGCAACTGAATTTCGGCAACCGGGGCATCGAAGTCGGAATGCCGCGAAACTCACCGAGTCAAAGCGTTTCGCCGTTTGCGGAAGAAGTCTGATGTAGAACAAGTAGCAGAAGCATACATGCTCAAGAGGGATCACCCGAAATTCAAAGGCAACTGAATTTCGGCAACCGGGGCATCGAAGTCGGAATGCCGCGAAACTCACCGAGTCAAAGCGTTTCGCCGTTTGCGGAAGAAGTCTGATGTAGAACAAGTAGCAGAAGCATACATGCTCAAGAGGGATCACCCGAAATTCAAAGGCAACTGAATTTCGGCAACCGGGGCATCGAAGTCGGAATGCCGCGAAACTCACCGAGTCAAAGCGTTTCGCCGTTTGCGGAAGAAGTCTGATGTAGAACAAGTAGCAGAAGCATACATGCTCAAGAGGGATCACCCGAAATTCAAAGGCAACTGAATTTCGGCAACCGGGGCATCGAAGTCGGAATGCCGCGAAACTCACCGAGTCAAAGCGTTTCGCCGTTTGCGGAAGAAGTCTGATGTAGAACAAGTAGCAGAAGCATACATGCTCAAGAGGGATCACCCGAAATTCAAAGGCAACTGAATTTCGGCAACCGGGGCATCGAAGTCGGAATGCCGCGAAACTCACCGAGTCAAAGCGTTTCGCCGTTTGCGGAAGAAGTCTGATGTAGAACAAGTAGCAGAAGCATACATGCTCAAGAGGGATCACCCGAAATTCAAAGGCAACTGAATTTCGGCAACCGGGGCATCGAAGTCGGAATGCCGCGAAACTCACCGAGTCAAAGCGTTTCGCCGTTTGCGGAAGAAGTCTGATGTAGAACAAGTAGCAGAAGCATACATGCTCAAGAGGGATCACCCGAAATTCAAAGGCAACTGAATTTCGGCAACCGGGGCATCGAAGTCGGAATGCCGCGAAACTCACCGAGTCAAAGCGTTTCGCCGTTTGCGGAAGAAGTCTGATGTAGAACAAGTAGCAGAAGCATACATGCTCAAGAGGGATCACCCGAAATTCAAAGGCAACTGAATTTCGGCAACCGGGGCATCGAAGTCGGAATGCCGCGAAACTCACCGAGTCAAAGCGTTTCGCCGTTTGCGGAAGAAGTCTGATGTAGAACAAGTAGCAGAAGCATACATGCTCAAGAGGGATCACCCGAAATTCAAAGGCAACTGAATTTCGGCAACCGGGGCATCGAAGTCGGAATGCCGCGAAACTCACCGAGTCAAAGCGTTTCGCCGTTTGCGGAAGAAGTCTGATGTAGAACAAGTAGCAGAAGCATACATGCTCAAGAGGGATCACCCGAAATTCAAAGGCAACTGAATTTCGGCAACCGGGGCATCGAAGTCGGAATGCCGCGAAACTCACCGAGTCAAAGCGTTTCGCCGTTTGCGGAAGAAGTCTGATGTAGAACAAGTAGCAGAAGCATACATGCTCAAGAGGGATCACCCGAAATTCAAAGGCAACTGAATTTCGGCAACCGGGGAATCGAAGTCGGAATGCCGCGAAACTCACCGAGTCAAAGCGTTTCGCCGTTTGCGGAAGAAGTCTGATGTAGAACAAGTAGCAGAAGCATACATGCTCAAGAGGGATCACCCGAAATTCAAAGGCAACTGAATTTCGGCAACCGGGCATCGAAGTCGGAATGCCGCGAAACTCACCGAGTCAAAGCGTTTCGCCGTTTGCGGAAGAAGTCTGATGTAGAACAAGTAGCAGAAGCATACATGCTCAAGAGGGATCACCCGAAATTCAAAGGCAACTGAATTTCGGCAACCGGGGCATCGAAGTCGGAATGCCGCGAAACTCACCGAGTCAAAGCGTTTCGCCGTTTGCGGAAGAAGTCTGATGTAGAACAAGTAGCAGAAGCATACATGCTCAAGAGGGATCACCCGAAATTCAAAGGCAACTGAATTTCGGCAACCGGGGCATCGAAGTCGGAATGCCGCGAAACTCACCGAGTCAAAGCGTTTCGCCGTTTGCGGAAGAAGTCTGATGTAGAACAAGTAGCAGAAGCATACATGCTCAAGAGGGATCACCCGAAATTCAAAGGCAACTGAATTTCGGCAACCGGGGCATCGAAGTCGGAATGCCGCGAAACTCACCGAGTCAAAGCGTTTCGCCGTTTGCGGAAGAAGTCTGATGTAGAACAAGTAGCAGAAGCATACATGCTCAAGAGGGATCACCCGAAATTCAAAGGCAACTGAATTTCGGCAACCGGGGCATCGAAGTCGGAATGCCGCGAAACTCACCGAGTCAAAGCGTTTCGCCGTTTGCGGAAGAAGTCTGATGTAGAACAAGTAGCAGAAGCATACATGCTCAAGAGGGATCACCCGAAATTCAAAGGCAACTGAATTTCGGCAACCGGGGAATCGAAGTCGGAATGCCGCGAAACTCACCGAGTCAAAGCGTTTCGCCGTTTGCGGAAGAAGTCTGATGTAGAACAAGTAGCAGAAGCATACATGCTCAAGAGGGATCACCCGAAATTCAAAGGCAACTGAATTTCGGCAACCGGGGCATCGAAGTCGGAATGCCGCGAAACTCACCGAGTCAAAGCGTTTCGCCGTTTGCGGAAGAAGTCTGATGTAGAACAAGTAGCAGAAGCATACATGCTCAAGAGGGATCACCCGAAATTCAAAGGCAACTGAATTTCGGCAACCGGGGCATCGAAGTCGGAATGCCGCGAAACTCACCGAGTCAAAGCGTTTCGCCGTTTGCGGAAGAAGTCTGATGTAGAACAAGTAGCAGAAGCATACATGCTCAAGAGGGATCACCCGAAATTCAAAGGCAACTGAATTTCGGCAACCGGGGCATCGAAGTCGGAATGCCGCGAAACTCACCGAGTCAAAGCGTTTCGCCGTTTGCGGAAGAAGTCTGATGTAGAACAAGTAGCAGAAGCATACATGCTCAAGAGGGATCACCCGAAATTCAAAGGCAACTGAATTTCGGCAACCGGGGATCGAAGTCGGAATGCCGCGAAACTCACCGAGTCAAAGCGTTTCGCCGTTTGCGGAAGAAGTCTGATGTGAACAAGTAGCAGAAGCATACATGCTCAAGAGGGATCACCCGAAATTCAAAGGCAACTGAATTTCGGCAACCGGGGAATCGAAGTCGGAATGCCGCGAAACTCACCGAGTCAAAGCGTTTCGCCGTTTGCGGAAGAAGTCTGATGTAGAACAAGTAGCAGAAGCATACATGCTCAAGAGGGATCACCCGAAATTCAAAGGCAACTGAATTTCGGCAACCGGGAATCGAAGTCGGAATGCCGCGAAACTCACCGAGTCAAAGCGTTTCGCCGTTTGCGGAAGAAGTCTGATGTAGAACAAGTAGCAGAAGCATACATGCTCAAGAGGGATCACCCGAAATTCAAAGGCAACTGAATTTCGGCAACCGGGGAATCGAAGTCGGAATGCCGCGAAACTCACCGAGTCAAAGCGTTTCGCCGTTTGCGGAAGAAGTCTGATGTAGAACAAGTAGCAGAAGCATACATGCTCAAGAGGGATCACCCGAAATTCAAAGGCAACTGAATTTCGGCAACCGGGGAATCGAAGTCGGAATGCCGCGAAACTCACCGAGTCAAAGCGTTTCGCCGTTTGCGGAAGAAGTCTGATGTGGAACAAGTAGCAGAAGCATACATGCTCAAGAGGGATCACCCGAAATTCAAAGGCAACTGAATTTCGGCAACCGGGCATCGAAGTCGGAATGCCGCGAAACTCACCGAGTCAAAGCGTTTCGCCGTTTGCGGAAGAAGTCTGATGTGGAACAAGTAGCAGAAGCATACATGCTCAAGAGGGATCACCCGAAATTCAAAGGCAACTGAATTTCGGCAACCGGGGCATCGAAGTCGGAATGCCGCGAAACTCACCGAGTCAAAGCGTTTCGCCGTTTGCGGAAGAAGTCTGATGTAGAACAAGTAGCAGAAGCATACATGCTCAAGAGGGATCACCCGAAATTCAAAGGCAACTGAATTTCGGCAACCGGGGCATCGAAGTCGGAATGCCGCGAAACTCACCGAGTCAAAGCGTTTCGCCGTTTGCGGAAGAAGTCTGATGTAGAACAAGTAGCAGAAGCATACATGCTCAAGAGGGATCACCCGAAATTCAAAGGCAACTGAATTTCGGCAACCGGGGCATCGAAGTCGGAATGCCGCGAAACTCACCGAGTCAAAGCGTTTCGCCGTTTGCGGAAGAAGTCTGATGTAGAACAAGTAGCAGAAGCATACATGCTCAAGAGGGATCACCCGAAATTCAAAGGCAACTGAATTTCGGCAACCGGGGAATCGAAGTCGGAATGCCGCGAAACTCACCGAGTCAAAGCGTTTCGCCGTTTGCGGAAGAAGTCTGATGTAGAACAAGTAGCAGAAGCATACATGCTCAAGAGGGATCACCCGAAATTCAAAGGCAACTGAATTTCGGCAACCGGGGAATCGAAGTCGGAATGCCGCGAAACTCACCGAGTCAAAGCGTTTCGCCGTTTGCGGAAGAAGTCTGATGTAGAACAAGTAGCAGAAGCATACATGCTCAAGAGGGATCACCCGAAATTCAAAGGCAACTGAATTTCGGCAACCGGGGCATCGAAGTCGGAATGCCGCGAAACTCACCGAGTCAAAGCGTTTCGCCGTTTGCGGAAGAAGTCTGATGTAGAACAAGTAGCAGAAGCATACATGCTCAAGAGGGATCACCCGAAATTCAAAGGCAACTGAATTTCGGCAACCGGGGCATCGAAGTCGGAATGCCGCGAAACTCACCGAGTCAAAGCGTTTCGCCGTTTGCGGAAGAAGTCTGATGTAGAACAAGTAGCAGAAGCATACATGCTCAAGAGGGATCACCCGAAATTCAAAGGCAACTGAATTTCGGCAACCGGGGCATCGAAGTCGGAATGCCGCGAAACTCACCGAGTCAAAGCGTTTCGCCGTTTGCGGAAGAAGTCTGATGTAGAACAAGTAGCAGAAGCATACATGCTCAAGAGGGATCACCCGAAATTCAAAGGCAACTGAATTTCGGCAACCGGGGAATCGAAGTCGGAATGCCGCGAAACTCACCGAGTCAAAGCGTTTCGCCGTTTGCGGAAGAAGTCTGATGTGGAACAAGTAGCAGAAGCATACATGCTCAAGAGGGATCACCCGAAATTCAAAGGCAACTGAATTTCGGCAACCGGGGCATCGAAGTCGGAATGCCGCGAAACTCACCGAGTCAAAGCGTTTCGCCGTTTGCGGAAGAAGTCTGATGTAGAACAAGTAGCAGAAGCATACATGCTCAAGAGGGATCACCCGAAATTCAAAGGCAACTGAATTTCGGCAACCGGGGCATCGAAGTCGGAATGCCGCGAAACTCACCGAGTCAAAGCGTTTCGCCGTTTGCGGAAGAAGTCTGATGTAGAACAAGTAGCAGAAGCATACATGCTCAAGAGGGATCACCCGAAATTCAAAGGCAACTGAATTTCGGCAACCGGGAATCGAAGTCGGAATGCCGCGAAACTCACCGAGTCAAAGCGTTTCGCCGTTTGCGGAAGAAGTCTGATGTAGAACAAGTAGCAGAAGCATACATGCTCAAGAGGGATCACCCGAAATTCAAAGGCAACTGAATTTCGGCAACCGGGGCATCGAAGTCGGAATGCCGCGAAACTCACCGAGTCAAAGCGTTTCGCCGTTTGCGGAAGAAGTCTGATGTGGAACAAGTAGCAGAAGCATACATGCTCAAGAGGGATCACCCGAAATTCAAAGGCAACTGAATTTCGGCAACCGGGGCATCGAAGTCGGAATGCCGCGAAACTCACCGAGTCAAAGCGTTTCGCCGTTTGCGGAAGAAGTCTGATGTGGAACAAGTAGCAGAAGCATACATGCTCAAGAGGGATCAACTGAAATTCAAAGGCAACTGAATTTCGGCAACCGGGGCATCGAAGTCGGAATGCCGCGAAACTCACCGAGTCAAAGCGTTTGGCCCTTTACGGAAGAAGTCTGATCTAGAACAAGTAGTAGAAGCATACATGCTCAAGAGGGATCACCCGAAATTCAAAGGCAAATGAATTTCGGCAACAGGGGCATCGAAGTCAGAATGCCACGAAACTCACCGAGTCAAAGCGTTTCGCCGTTTGCGGAAGAAGTCTGATGTGGAACAAGTAGCAGAAGCATACATGCTCAAGAGGGATCACCCGAAATTCAAAGGCAACTTAATTTCGGCAACCGGGGCATCGAAGTCGGAATGCCGCGAAACTCACCGAGTCAAAGCATTACGCCCTTTGCGGAAGGAAGTGTTGTGGAGAACAAGTAGCAGAAGCATACATGCTCAAGAGGGATCATCTGAAATTCAAAGGCAACTTAATCTCGGCAACCAGGGCATCGAAGTCGGAATGCCGCGAAACTCACCGAGTCAAAGCGTTTGGCCCTTTGCGGAAGAAGTCTGATCTAGAACAAGTAGCAGAAGCATTCATGCTCAAGAGGGATCACCCGAAATTCAAAGGCAACTGAATTTCGGCAACCGGGGAATCCTAGTCGGAATGCCGCGAAACTCACCGAGTCAAAGCGTTTCGCTGTTTGCGGAAGAGAGTGTGATGTAGAACAAGTAGCAGAAGCATACATGCTCAAGAGGGATCACCCGAAATTCAAAGGCAACTGAATTTCGGCAACCGGGGCATCGAAGTCGGAATGCCGCGAAACTCACCGAGTCAAAGCGTTTCGCCGTTTGCGGAAGAAGTCTGATGTGGAACAAGTAGCAGAAGCATACATGCTCAAGAGGGATCACCCGAAATTCAAAGGCAACTGAATTTCGGCAACCGGGGCATCGAAGTCGGAATGCCGCGAAACTCACCGAGTCAAAGCGTTTCGCCGTTTGCGGAAGAAGTCTGATGTGAACAAGTAGCAGAAGCATACATGCTCAAGAGGGATCACCCGAAATTCAAAGGCAACTGAATTTCGGCAACCGGGGCATCGAAGTCGGAATGCCGCGAAACTCACCGAGTCAAAGCGTTTCGCCGTTTGCGGAAGAAGTCTGATGTGGAACAAGTAGCAGAAGCATACATGCTCAAGAGGGATCACCCGAAATTCAAAGGCAACTGAATTTCGGCAACCGGGGCATCGAAGTCGGAATGCCGCGAAACTCACCGAGTCAAAGCGTTTCGCCGTTTGCGGAAGAAGTCTGATGTGGAACAAGTAGCAGAAGCATACATGCTCAAGAGGGATCACCCGAAATTCAAAGGCAACTGAATTTCGGCAACCGGGGCATCGAAGTCGGAATGCCGCGAAACTCACCGAGTCAAAGCGTTTCGCCGTTTGCGGAAGAAGTCTGATGTGAACAAGTAGCAGAAGCATACATGCTCAAGAGGGATCACCCGAAATTCAAAGGCAACTGAATTTCGGCAACCGGGGAATCGAAGTCGGAATGCCGCGAAACTCACCGAGTCAAAGCGTTTCGCCGTTTGCGGAAGAAGTCTGATGTAGAACAAGTAGCAGAAGCATACATGCTCAAGAGGGATCACCCGAAATTCAAAGGCAACTGAATTTCGGCAACCGGGGAATCGAAGTCGGAATGCCGCGAAACTCACCGAGTCAAAGCGTTTCGCCGTTTGCGGAAGAAGTCTGATGTGGAACAAGTAGCAGAAGCATACATGCTCAAGAGGGATCACCCGAAATTCAAAGGCAACTGAATTTCGGCAACCGGGGAATCGAAGTCGGAATGCCGCGAAACTCACCGAGTCAAAGCGTTTCGCCGTTTGCGGAAGAAGTCTGATGTGGAACAAGTAGCAGAAGCATACATGCTCAAGAGGGATCACCCGAAATTCAAAGGCAACTGAATTTCGGCAACCGGGGCATCGAAGTCGGAATGCCGCGAAACTCACCGAGTCAAAGCGTTTCGCCGTTTGCGGAAGAAGTCTGATGTAGAACAAGTAGCAGAAGCATACATGCTCAAGAGGGATCACCCGAAATTCAAAGGCAACTGAATTTCGGCAACCGGGGCATCGAAGTCGGAATGCCGCGAAACTCACCGAGTCAAAGCGTTTCGCCGTTTGCGGAAGAAGTCTGATGTGGAACAAGTAGCAGAAGCATACATGCTCAAGAGGGATCACCCGAAATTCAAAGGCAACTGAATTTCGGCAACCGGGGCATCGAAGTCGGAATGCCGCGAAACTCACCGAGTCAAAGCGTTTCGCCGTTTGCGGAAGAAGTCTGATGTGGAACAAGTAGCAGAAGCATACATGCTCAAGAGGGATCACCCGAAATTCAAAGGCAACTGAATTTCGGCAACCGGGGCATCGAAGTCGGAATGCCGCGAAACTCACCGAGTCAAAGCGTTTCGCCGTTTGCGGAAGAAGTCTGATGTGGAACAAGTAGCAGAAGCATACATGCTCAAGAGGGATCACCCGAAATTCAAAGGCAACTGAATTTCGGCAACCGGGGCATCGAAGTCGGAATGCCGCGAAACTCACCGAGTCAAAGCGTTTCGCCGTTTGCGGAAGAAGTCTGATGTGGAACAAGTAGCAGAAGCATACATGCTCAAGAGGGATCACCCGAAATTCAAAGGCAACTGAATTTCGGCAACCGGGGAATCGAAGTCGGAATGCCGCGAAACTCACCGAGTCAAAGCGTTTCGCCGTTTGCGGAAGAAGTCTGATGTAGAACAAGTAGCAGAAGCATACATGCTCAAGAGGGATCACCCGAAATTCAAAGGCAACTGAATTTCGGCAACCGGGGAATCGAAGTCGGAATGCCGCGAAACTCACCGAGTCAAAGCGTTTCGCCGTTTGCGGAAGAAGTCTGATGTGGAACAAGTAGCAGAAGCATACATGCTCAAGAGGGATCACCCGAAATTCAAAGGCAACTGAATTTCGGCAACCGGGGCATCGAAGTCGGAATGCCGCGAAACTCACCGAGTCAAAGCGTTTCGCCGTTTGCGGAAGAAGTCTGATGTGGAACAAGTAGCAGAAGCATACATGCTCAAGAGGGATCACCCGAAATTCAAAGGCAACTGAATTTCGGCAACCGGGGAATCGAAGTCGGAATGCCGCGAAACTCACCGAGTCAAAGCGTTTCGCCGTTTGCGGAAGAAGTCTGATGTGGAACAAGTAGCAGAAGCATACATGCTCAAGAGGGATCACCCGAAATTCAAAGGCAACTGAATTTCGGCAACCGGGCATCGAAGTCGGAATGCCGCGAAACTCACCGAGTCAAAGCGTTTCGCCGTTTGCGGAAGAAGTCTGATGTAGAACAAGTAGCAGAAGCATACATGCTCAAGAGGGATCACCCGAAATTCAAAGGCAACTGAATTTCGGCAACCGGGGAATCGAAGTCGGAATGCCGCGAAACTCACCGAGTCAAAGCGTTTCGCCGTTTGCGGAAGAAGTCTGATGTGGAACAAGTAGCAGAAGCATACATGCTCAAGAGGGATCACCCGAAATTCAAAGGCAACTGAATTTCGGCAACCGGGGAATCGAAGTCGGAATGCCGCGAAACTCACCGAGTCAAAGCGTTTCGCCGTTTGCGGAAGAAGTCTGATGTGGAACAAGTAGCAGAAGCATACATGCTCAAGAGGGATCACCCGAAATTCAAAGGCAACTGAATTTCGGCAACCGGGGAATCGAAGTCGGAATGCCGCGAAACTCACCGAGTCAAAGCGTTTCGCCGTTTGCGGAAGAAGTCTGATGTGGAACAAGTAGCAGAAGCATACATGCTCAAGAGGGATCACCCGAAATTCAAAGGCAACTGAATTTCGGCAACCGGGGCATCGAAGTCGGAATGCCGCGAAACTCACCGAGTCAAAGCGTTTCGCCGTTTGCGGAAGAAGTCTGATGTGGAACAAGTAGCAGAAGCATACATGCTCAAGAGGGATCACCCGAAATTCAAAGGCAACTGAATTTCGGCAACCGGGGCATCGAAGTCGGAATGCCGCGAAACTCACCGAGTCAAAGCGTTTCGCCGTTTGCGGAAGAAGTCTGATGTGGAACAAGTAGCAGAAGCATACATGCTCAAGAGGGATCACCCGAAATTCAAAGGCAACTGAATTTCGGCAACCGGGGAATCGAAGTCGGAATGCCGCGAAACTCACCGAGTCAAAGCGTTTCGCCGTTTGCGGAAGAAGTCTGATGTGGAACAAGTAGCAGAAGCATACATGCTCAAGAGGGATCACCCGAAATTCAAAGGCAACTGAATTTCGGCAACCGGGGCATCGAAGTCGGAATGCCGCGAAACTCACCGAGTCAAAGCGTTTCGCCGTTTGCGGAAGAAGTCTGATGTGGAACAAGTAGCAGAAGCATACATGCTCAAGAGGGATCACCCGAAATTCAAAGGCAACTGAATTTCGGCAACCGGGGAATCGAAGTCGGAATGCCGCGAAACTCACCGAGTCAAAGCGTTTCGCCGTTTGCGGAAGAAGTCTGATGTGAACAAGTAGCAGAAGCATACATGCTCAAGAGGGATCACCCGAAATTCAAAGGCAACTGAATTTCGGCAACCGGGGAATCGAAGTCGGAATGCCGCGAAACTCACCGAGTCAAAGCGTTTCGCCGTTTGCGGAAGAAGTCTGATGTGGAACAAGTAGCAGAAGCATACATGCTCAAGAGGGATCACCCGAAATTCAAAGGCAACTGAATTTCGGCAACCGGGGAATCGAAGTCGGAATGCCGCGAAACTCACCGAGTCAAAGCGTTTCGCCGTTTGCGGAAGAAGTCTGATGTAGAACAAGTAGCAGAAGCATACATGCTCAAGAGGGATCACCCGAAATTCAAAGGCAACTGAATTTCGGCAACCGGGGCATCGAAGTCGGAATGCCGCGAAACTCACCGAGTCAAAGCGTTTCGCCGTTTGCGGAAGAAGTCTGATGTAGAACAAGTAGCAGAAGCATACATGCTCAAGAGGGATCACCCGAAATTCAAAGGCAACTGAATTTCGGCAACCGGGGCATCGAAGTCGGAATGCCGCGAAACTCACCGAGTCAAAGCGTTTCGCCGTTTGCGGAAGAAGTCTGATGTAGAACAAGTAGCAGAAGCATACATGCTCAAGAGGGATCACCCGAAATTCAAAGGCAACTGAATTTCGGCAACCGGGGCATCGAAGTCGGAATGCCGCGAAACTCACCGAGTCAAAGCGTTTCGCCGTTTGCGGAAGAAGTCTGATGTAGAACAAGTAGCAGAAGCATACATGCTCAAGAGGGATCACCCGAAATTCAAAGGCAACTGAATTTCGGCAACCGGGGCATCGAAGTCGGAAGGCTGCGAAAACTCATCGTGTCAAAGCGTTTTGCCCGATTATGCGGAAGAAGTCCGATGTAGAACAAGTAGCAGAAGCATACATGCTCAAGAGGGATCACCCGAAATGTCTAAGGCAACGGAATTTCGGCAACCGGGGCATCGAAGTCGGAATGCCAGCGAAACTCAACCCGAGTCAAAAGCGTTTTCGCCGTTTTGCAGAAGAAGTCCGATGTAGAACAAGTAGCAGAAGCATACATGCTCAAGAGGGATCACCCGAAACTCAAAAGGCAACTGAAATCGGCAACCGGGGCATCGAAGGCGGAAGGCTGCAAAACTCACCTAGTCAAAGCATTTCGCCGTTTGCGGAAGTAGTCCGATGTAGAACAAGTAGCAGAAGCATACATGCTCAATAGTGATCACCCGAAATTCAAAGGCAACTGAATTTCGGCACATGGGCATCTTAGTCGGTAATGCCGCGAAACTCACCGAGTCAAAGCCTTTCGCCGTTTGCAGAAGAAGTTCGAAGTAGAACAAGTAGCAGAAGCATAAAAAAACATTTTATTTGCTCAAGAGGGATCACCCGAAATTCAAAGGCAACTGAATTCCCGGCAACCCGGGGCCATCCGAAGTCGGAATATACCGCGAAACTCACTCGAGTACAAAGCGTTTTCGAAACCCGTTTGCAGAAGAAGTCCGATGGTGATAGAACGAAGTAGCAGAAGCATACATGCTCAAGAGCGGGAATCACCCGAATATTCAAAGGCAACTGAATTTCGGCAACCGGAAAGTGTCAGTCGAAGTCGGAATGCCGCGAAACTCACCGAAGACAAAGCGTTATCGAGAGGCGGTGTGTCGGAAGGGAAGTCCGATGTAGAACACACAGTAGCATGAAGCATACATGCTCAAAGAGTGATCACCCGAAATTCAAAGAGGTCAACAGTAATTTCGGCGCAATCCGGGGCATCGAAGTCCGGAATGCCGGCGAAACTCACAGGCGAGTCAAAAGCGTTACAGCCGTTGCCTGGCGGAAGAAGTCCGATGTAGAACATGTAGGCGAGAAGCCCATACATGCTCAAGAAGTTGTGGATCACCCCGAACTTTCAAAGGTGCAACTAGAATTTTTCGGCAGACGGGGGCATCGAAGATCGTGAATGCCAGGGGCGAAACTCATACCGAGTCAAAGCGTTTTTCGCCGTTTGCGGAAAGTGAAGTCTCGATTGTAGAGCAAGTAGACAGAAACGCATACATGCTCAAGCAGGGAGCTGCACCCGAAACATCAAAGGCAACTGAATTTTTCTGGCAACCGGGGCATCGAAAAGAATCCGGAATGCCGGGGGGGGGGGGGCGCGAAACTCACTCGAGTCAAAGCGTTTCGCCCTGCTTTGTGGAAGGAAGTCGGGTTCAGAACAACTAGCAGGAAGCATACATGCTCAAAAGAGGAGTTCACCACCCGAAATTCCAAAGAGCAAAAACATGAATTTCGGCAACTGGGGCATCGAAGTAAGGAATGCGCGGGAAATCTCACACGAGTCAAAGCGTTTCGGCCGTGTGCAAGGAAGAAGTGGATTGTAAGAACAAGTAGGACAGAAGACATAACAATGCGCAAGAGGGATCACACCGACATTTTTCAAGAGGCAACTAGAATTTCGGTCAACAGGGGCAATCGAAGTCGGAGATATGCCGCGAAACGTCACCGAGCCAAAGCGTTTCGATCCGTTTGCGTGAGAAAAAGTGTGGTGATAGAACAAGTAGCAGAAGCATACATGCTCAAGAGAGATCACACCGAAAATTCAAAGGCAACTGACATTTCGTCAATCCGGGGCGCAGTGGGGGGGGAGGCAAAGAAACACATTCGAATGTACGAATGCCGCGAAACTCACCGAGATCAAAGCGTTTTCTGCCGTTTATGCTGGACAGAAGTCCGGTGTAGAACAAGTAGCAGAAGCAATACATGCTCAAGAGGGATCACAACTCCGAAATTCAAAGGTCAACTATATTTCAGGGACCTGGGGTATCGAAGTCGGAATGCCGTGAAACTCACTACGAGTCAAAGAAAGCGTTTCGCCCTATTTGCGGAAAGAAGTAGTGATGTAGGAACAAGTAGCAGAATGCATACAGCTTGCTCAAAGAAGGGGATCATCCCGAGATTACATAAGGCAACTGAAATTTCGGCAATCCGGGGCAACGAAGTCGGAATAGCCGCGAAACTCAAGACCGAGTCAAATAGCGTTTTACGCCGTTGACACCTGCGGAAGGAGTGTGGATGTAGAACAAGTAGCAGAAGGCATAACATGCTCAAGAAGGGATCACCCGAAATTCAAAGGCAACTGCAAGATTTCGTCAACCATTTAGGCATCGAAGGCGGAATACTGTGGAAACTCACCGAGTCAAAACGATTTCGCCGTTTGCGGAAGGAAAGTCCGTGTAGACAATTAGTCAGAAGCATACATGCTCAAGAGGTTATCACCCCGAAATTCAAAGGCAACCTGAATTTCGGCAACCCGGGGCATCCGAAAGTCGGAATGCCAGGCGAAACTCACCGTGAGTCAAAGCGTTTCGGACCGTTTGACGGAAGGAAGATCCGATATAGAACAAACTAGCAGAAGCATTACCATGCTGCAATGAGGGATCACCCGGAAATTCAAAGGGCAACTGTAATTTCGGCAAACGGGGCATCGAAGTTCGGAAGGCCGCGAAACTTCACGCGAGGTCAAAACGTTAATCGCCGTATGCGGAATGGAAGTCCGATGTAGAACAAGTAGCAGAAGCATAACATGCTCACGTAGGGATCACCCGAAATTCAAAGGCAACCTGAATTTCGGCAACAGAGGCAAATCGAAATAGAATCAGCATTCCAGCGATAAACTCCACGACTAAGTTCAAAGCGTTTCGCCGTTTGCGGAAGAAGTCACGAGGTGTAGAATCAAGTAGGCAGAAGGCACACATGCTCAAGAGGGATCACACCGAAATTCAATCAGGTGCAACTGCATTTCGGCAACCGGAGGCATCGTATAGTTTCCGGAAATGCCCGCGAAACTGACAACGCCGGAGGTCAAAGCGTTACGACCGTTTGCAGAAGGAAGTCCGGTGTAGAAACAAGTAGTAGAAGCATATACATGCTCCAAGAGGGATCACCCGAAATTCGAAAAGGCAACTGAATTTCGTAAAGAAAAAAAACCCGGGCAAGGTAATCGAAGTAAGAATGGCACGCGAAGAACTCCACACGAGTCAAAAGCGTTTCGCCGTTTGGCGGAAGGTAGTGTGGTGTAGAACAAGATAGTCATAAGCATACATGACTCAAAGAGGGATCAACCCAAAATTCATAAGGCAACTGAAATTTCGGCAACCGAGGGACATCGAAGATCGGAATGCCAGCGAAACTCACCGAGTCAAAGCGTTTCGCACATTTGCGAGAAGAAGATTCCGGTGTAGAACAAGTAGCAGAAGTCATACATGCTCAAGAGGGGGGGGGGGGGGGGGGGGGTGATACACAGATCACCCGAAATTCAAAGGAAACTGAATTGTCGGCAACCGGGGCATCGAAGTAGGAATGCCTTGAGGAAACTCGACGACGAGTACAAAGCGTTTCACCGTTTGCGGAAGAGAAGTCCGATGTAGAACAAGTAGCAGAAGCATAACCATGCTACAAGAGGGAACACCTGCGAAATTCAAAGGCAACTGAAATTTCGGACACCAAGGGGCATCGAAGTCGGAATGCTCGCGAAACTCACCGAGTACAAAGCGTTTCTCCGCCGTTTTGCCGTAAAATAAAGAAGATAAAAAAAAAAAAAAGAAGGGAAAGTGTGGATGGAGAATCAAGTATGCAGAAGACATACATGCTCAAGAGGGAATCATCCCGACAATTCAAAGGCAACTGAATTTCGCTAACCTGGGCATCAGACAGTCGGAATGCCGCGAAACTACAGCAGAGTCAAAGCGTTACGCCGTTTTGCGAAAGAAGTCTGGTTTAGAACAAAGTAGCAGAAAGCTATACATGCTTGCAAGGAGGGATCACACCAAAATTCAAAATGCAACTGAATTTCGGCAACTGGAGGGCCATCGAGATAGGCGGAATGCAGCGAAACCCTCACCGAGGTTCAAAGCGATTTCGCCGTTTGCGGAAGAAGTCCCATGTAGAACAAGTAGCAGAAGCATACATGCTCAAGAGGGATCACCCGAAATTCAAAGGCAACTGAATTTCGGCAACCGGGGCATCGAAGTCGAATGCCGCGAAACTCACCGAGTCCAAAGCGTTTCGCCGTTTGCGGAAGAAGTCCGATGTAGAACAAGTAGCAGAAGCATACATGCTCAAGAGGGATCACCCGAAATTCAAAGGCAACTGAATTTCGGCAACCGGGGCATCGAAGTCGGAATGCCGCGAAACTGCACCGAGTCAAAGCGTTTCGCCGTTTGCCGGAAGAAGTATGATGTGGAACAAGTAGCAGAAGCATACATGCTCAAGAGGGATCACCCGAAATTCAAAGCAACTGAATTTCGGCAACCGGGGCATCGAAGTCGGAATGCCGCGAAACTCACCGAGTCAAAGCGTTTCGCCGTTTGCGGAAGAAGTGTGATGTAGAACAAGTAGCAGAAGCATACATGCTCAAGAGGGGGATCACCTGAAATTCAAAGGCAACTGAATTTCAGGCAACCGCGGCATCGAAGTCGGAATGCCGGGAAACTCACCGAGTCAAAGCGTTTCGCCGTTTGCGGAAGAAGTCCGATGTAGAACAAGTAGCAGAAGCAATACATGCTCAAGAGGGATCACCCGAAATTCAAAGGCAACTGAATTTCGGCAACCGGGGCATCGAAGTCGGAATGCCGCGAAACTCAGCCGATTCAAAGCGTTACGCCGTTTGCGGAAGAAGTGTGATGTAGAACAAGTAGCAGAAGCATACATGCTCCAAGAGGGATCACCCGAAATTCAAAGGCAACTGAATTTCGGCAACCGAGGCATCGAAGTCGGAATGCCGCGAAACTCACCGAGTCAAAGCGTTTCGCCGTTTGCGGAAGAAGTATGATGTAGAACAAGTAGCAGAAGCATACATGCTCAAGTGGGGATCACCCGAAATTCAAAGGCAACTGAATTTCGGCAACCGGGGCATCGAATTCGGAATGCCGCGAAACTCACCGAGTCAAAGCGTTTCGCCGTTTGCGGAAGGAAGTCTAATGTAGAACAAGTAGCAGAAGCATACATGCTCAAGAGGGATCACCCGAAATTCAAAGGCAACTGAATTTCGGCAACCGGGGCATCGAAGTCGGAATGCCGCGAAACTCACCGAGTCAAAGCGTTTCGCCGTTTGCGGAAGAAGTATGATTTAGAACAAGTAGCAGAAGCATACATGCTCAAGAGGGATCACCCGAAATTCAAAGGCAACTGAATTTCGGCAACCGGGGCATCGAAGTCGGAATGCCGCGAAACTCATCGAGTCAAAGGGTTTCGCCGTTTGCGGAAGAATTATGATGTAGAACAAGTAGCAGAAGCATACATGCATCAAGAGGGATCACCCGAAATTCAAAGGCAACTGAATTTCGGCAACCGGGGCATCGAAGTCGGAATGCCGCGAAACTCACCGAGTCAAAGCGTTTCGCCGTTTGCGGAAGAAGTCTTGATGTAGGAACAAGTAGCCAGAAGCAATACATGCTCAAGAGGGATCACCCGAAATTCAAAGGCAGCTGAATTTCGGCAACCGGGGCATCGAAGTCGGAATGCCTCGAAACTCATCGAGTCAAAGCGTTTCGCCATTTGCGGAAGAAAGTATAATGTAGAACAAGTAGCAGAAGCATACATGCTCAAGAGGGATCACCCGAAATTCAAAGGGAACTGAATTTCGGCAACCGGGACAACGAAGTTGAAATGCCTCGAAACTCACCGAGTGAAAGCGTTTCGCCGTTTGCGGAAGTAGTTTGATGTACAACAAGTAGCAGAAGCATACATGCTCAAGAGGGATCACCCGAAATTCAAAGGCAACTGAATTTCGGCAAACGGGGACTTCGAAGTCGGAATGCCGCGAAACTCACCGAGTCAAAGCGTTTCGCCATTTGCGAATAACGATGTGGAAGAAGTCGGATGTAGAACAGTAGCAGAAGCATACATGCTCAAGAGGGATCACCCGAAATTCAAAGGCAACTGAATTTCGGCAACCGGGGAATCGAAGTCGGAATGCCGTGAAACTCACCGAGTCAAAGCGTTTCGCCGATTGCGGAATAAGTATTATGTAGAACAAGTAGCATAAGCATACATGCTCAAAGAGGGATCACCCGAAATTCAAAGGCACGATAGACATTCGGGCAATAGAACAAGAATTCAATTTCGGCAACCGGTGTATCGCGAAGTCGGGACATGCCGTCCAAAACTCAGACCGAGTCAAAGCGTTTCGCCCTTTCACGCGGAAGACAAGTATGATGTAGGAAACAAGTAGCAGAAGCATACATGCTCCCAGAAGGATCAACCACGAAATTCAACAGTGCAACTGAAGAAATATCGGCCAACCGAGGGCATCGAAGTCGGAAATGCCGCGAAACTCACCAAGAGGTCAAAGCGTTTTGCCGTTTGCGGACACGAGAAGTGTGAATGTAGAACCAAGTATCAATGAAGCATACATGCTCAAAGAAGGGATCACCACGAAAATTCAAGAAAAGGCAACTGAATATATTTCGGCAACTAAGGCAAATCGAAGTTCAGAATGCCGCTAAACTCACCGAGTCCAAAAGCGTTACGCACGTTTTAGCGGAAGGGAAAAAGTGTTGAATAGTTAGGAACAAGTGAGCGAGAAGCAGTCACATGCCTCAAAGGAGGGATCATCCCGAAAATTGCAAAAGCAACTGAATTCTTCGCAACCGGGGACATCGAGAAGTCTGGATATTTATGCCTCGAAACTACCACACGAAAGTCAATAGCGTTACGTCCGTTTGCGGAAGGAAAGTAGTGAGTTTAGAACAAGTAGCAGAAGCATACATGCTCAAGAGAGGAATCACCCGAGCAATATTACAACAGCGGCAACTAAACTTTCGGCCAACCGGTGGACCATCGAAGATCGGAATGGCCGCGGAAAATGCTTCACCGAAGTCAAAAGCTGATTCCGCGCCGTTAAAATGCGGAAGGAAAGTAGTGATGTTAGCAAACAAGCGTAGCAGAAGACATTACATGCTCAAAGAGGGGGATCACAAGCCGAAATTCAAAAGGCAACTGAATTTTTTTCGGTAGAACAACCAGGGACAGATCGAAACTGTGAATCATCGGAATGCCTGGAGAAACTCCTCACCGAGTCAAAGCGTTACGCCTTTTGTAAAGAGAAAGTATGATGAAAACAATTAGCAGAATCATACATGCTCAACAGAGGGATCACGTCGAAATGCAAAGGCAAACTGAATTTCGACAACCGGGGGCATCGAAGTCGGAATGCTCCTCGAAACTCCCACCGAGTCAAAGCGTTTCGCCGATTGCGGAATAAAGTCTGATAAGATGATCACAATTAACAAGTATCTCAGAAGACTACATGCTCCAAGAGAGATCACCCGAAATTCAAAGGCACCTGAATTATTCGGCCAGCTAGACATCGAAGTCGCAAAGCCCTAACAAAGACTCAACTCGAGCCAAAGCGAAATCGCCCGTTTGCGGAAGACCAGTATGATGAGTTAGAACAAGTAGCGATAAGCATAGATGCCTCAAAGAAAAGGAGAACATCCGCAAATCAAAGGAAACTGAATTTCGCCAACCGGGACAATCGAACTCAAGGAACGCCTCGAAACTCACCGAGTCAAAGCGTTATCGAACCGTTTGCGGAAAAAAGTATGATGTAGAACAATTAGTGTGGAACAAGTAGCAGAAGCATCTCAAGAGGGATCACTCGAAAATGCAAAGGCAACTGAATTATCGAGACAACGGGGGCATCGAGAGTCGAATTGCCTCGAAACTCACCGAGTCAAAGCGTTTCGCCGTTTTGCTGGAAGAAAAGTCTGAATGGAACAAGTCTGATATGGAACAAGTATCCAGAAGCATACAAGCTCAAGAGGGATCACCGCCGAAATTCAAAGGCAAACTGAGATTTCGGCAACTAGGTACAATCGAAGTCGTGAAGTGCCTCAAAACTCACCGAGTCAAAGCTTTATCGCCGTTGTCGAAAGAAAGTCTATGGATGTAGAATAAGTAGCAGAAGCATACTTTGCATACAAGGAGGGATCACCCGAAATTCAAAGGCAACTGAATTTCGGCAACCGGGAATCGAAGTCGGAATGCCGCGAAACTCACCGAGTCAAAGCGTTTCGCCGTTTGCGGAAGAAGTCTGATGTGGAACAAGTAGCAGAAGCATACATGCTCAAGAGGGATCACCCGAAATTCACAAGGCAACTGAATTTCGGCAAAACGGGGCATCGAAGGTCTGGACACTGCACTCTGAAACTCACCGATTCAAAGCGTTTACGCCGTATGGCCGAATAAAGATGTGAATAAGTCTGTTGTGGACAAGTAGCAGAAGCATACATGCTCAAGAGGGATCACCCGAAATTCAAAGGCAACTGAATTTCGGCAACCGGGGAATCGAAGTCGGAATGCCGCGAAACTCACCGAGTCAAAGCGTTTCGCCGTTTGCGGAAGAAGTCTGATGTGGAACAAGTAGCAGAAGCATACATGCTCAAGAGGGAATCACACCGAAATTCAGAAGGCACTTGAATTTCCGCCAACAACGTAATACTATCGAAGTCAGAATGTCCGCGAAACAAACAGGATTCAAAGCGTTTTCAGCCATTTGCGGAAGAAAGAATGCTGGTAGAACAAGTACCGAAATAAGCATACATAGCTCTACAGGAGTGGAATCACCCGAAATGCAAAGGCAATTGAATATCGGCAACTGGGACATCGCGAAGTCAGAAAACCCGCGAAACTCACTCGAGTCAAAGCGTTTCCGCCGTTTAGTGGAAGAAGGTATTATTGTAGTAACAAGTAGCAGAAGCATACATGAACAAGAGGGGATCACCCCGAAATTCAAAGGCAACTGAAGTTTCGGCAACCCCGTGGAGGGCATCGAAGTCGGAATGCCATCGAAACTCGACCGAGTCAAAGCATACGCCGTTTGCGGAACAGAGAAAGTTATTATGTAGAACAAGTATGTGGAACAAGTAGCAGAAGCATACATGCTCAACGAAGGGACACATCCCGAAATTCAAAGGCAACATGAAATTAGCGGCAACTAGGAACATCGAAGTCGGAATGCCTGCAAAACTCACCCGAGTCAAAGCTTGTCGCCTGTTTTGCGAAATGAAAGTAAGATGTAGAAGAAGTGTGTGAACAAGTAGCATGAAGCATACTTGCTTCAAGAGGGATCACCCGAAAATCAAAGGCAACTGAAATATCCGGCAACCGTGGCCAATTCCGAAGTCGGAATATGCCTCGAAACTCACGCGAGTCAAAGCGTTTCGCCGTTTGCAGTAAGAAAGTATGATGTAGAACGAAGTAGCAGGAAGCAAACAAGCTCACGAGTGGATCACCACCCGAAATTCTAAGGCAACTGAATTTTCGACCAGACCGGGACTTCGAAGTCAAAAGTCGCGAAACTAACGGATTCAAAAGCGTTTCCGGTCCATTATGCGAGAAGAGAAAGAATGATGGTAGAACATGTACCAGAAGCATACATGCATAAGACGGGATCACCCGAAAATGCAAAGTCTATTGAATTTCGTCAATGGGAATCGCAAGTCAAAATTCCGCGAAACTCACCGAGTCAAATCGTATCGCCGTTTGAGAAGAGAGGTATGATGGTAGAACAAGTACAGGACAGCGAAGCATACATAGATACAAGAGGGATCACCCGAAATCTTCAACAGGCAACGTAGTAATTTCCGGCATACCGGTTGCGATCGAAGTCGGCACACAGCCATCACGCAAACCTCACCAAGCCCCCAAAGAACGTTTCGCCGTTTCCAGAAGAACAAGTATGATGTAGAACAAGTAGCAGAAGCATACATTGCTCAAGTGGACTCATCCGAAATTCAAAAGCAACAGAATTTCGTCAACCGCGGAACATCAAACTTGGTACTACTGAATAGGACCGCTCTAAACTCAACCGAGTCAAAGCGTTTCGCCGTTTTGTGGAAGAAGGTATGATGATACAAGTAGCTGATGTGGAACAAGTAGCAGAAGCATACATGATCAAGAGCGATCACACCGATATTTCAAAGGCAAAATGAATTTCGGCAACAGGGGCATATGAAGGAGGAATGCCAGGACAAAACTCACCTAGTCAAAGCGTATCGCTGTATTGCAGGAAGAAAGTAATGATGTAGAACAAGTAGCAGAAGCATATTTGCTCAAGAGAGGGAAACACCCGAAATGCAAAAGGCAGGACTGACTTTCGCCAACCGGGGACTTACGAAGTCAGAGATTGATCGCGAAACTCAGCACGGATTCAAATAGTTGATCGGCCATTTACAGAAGAAGTATGATGTAGAACAAGAATGAAAGAAGCATACATGGCTTAAGAGGGATCACACTAAAATAGCACCAAAGGCAAATTAATATCGGCCAACTCGGGGACATCGCGAAGGCGGAATGCCGCGAAAACTCACCAAGTCAAAGCGGTTTCGCCGAGTTGTCTGGAATAGAAATTATGATGTAGAACACAAGTAGCAAAATCATACATGCTCAAAGAAGGGATCACCACCGAAATGCAAAGGCAACTGTAATTATTTCGCAAACCGGGGACTACGAAGTCAAATGTCGCGAAACTCAACTATTCCAAAGCGTTTCGCCATTATGGCGGAAGAAGTCTGATGTGGAAGAAGTGATGTAGAACAATTAGCGAAGAGAGCATACACGCTCAAGAGGGATTCATCCCGAAATTCAAAGGCAACTGAATTATCGGCAACAACGGAACATCAAACTTGGAATCGCCTCGAATCTCACCGGGTCAATGCGTTTCGCCGTTTTGTGGAAGAAGGTCTGTAAGTAAACAAATAGCGCAAAGAAGCATCCATGCTCAAGGAGGGATCACCCGAAGTCCAAAGGACAATTGGAAAAAAAAAAAAATTATTTTTTATCCGGCTAACCGTGCACATTGAAGTCAGAATTCCGCGAAACTCGACCGAGTCAAAGCGTTTCAGCGTTCTTGCGGAAGTAAGGTATGATGTAGAACAAGTAGCAGAAAGCAAGAGCATGAACAAGAGGGATCAAAACCCGAAATGCAAAGGCAAACTGAATTTCGCCAAACCGGGACTTCGTAGTCAGAATTCGCGAAACTCACGGATTCAAAGCGTTTCGCGCCATTTGCGGGAAGAAAGTATGATGTAGAGACAAGTATCAGAAGCATACATGCTTAAGAGGGATCACCCAAAATGCAAACGCCAACTGAATTTCGGCAACCGGACAACGATGACGAAGTCGGAATGGCCGCGAAACTCACCCGAGTTCCAAAGCATTTCGCCGTTTGCGTAGGAAGTAATTATGATGTAGAACAAGTAGCAGAAGCATACTAGCTCAAGAGGGAAACACTCGAAATGCAAAGTCAACAAGAATTTCGACAAACCGGGGAGGGGAGCCATCGACAGATCGGAATGTCCTCGAAACTACTCAACCGAGGCCAAAGCGTTTCTCCTGGTTGCGCGGAAGAAAGTAGATGATAGAACAAGTAGCAGAAGCATACATGCTCACGAGGGATCAACACGCCGAAATTCAAAGCGGGCAAATGAAATTTCGGCAAACCCTAAGACTGGCATCGAAGTGGGAATTGCCGCGAAACACACAACGCGAGTCAAAGCGATTATCGCCGTTTGCGCCGGAAGAAGTCTGATGTGGAACAAGTCTGATGTAGAACAATTAGCATAAGCATACATGCTCAAAGATTGGATCACCCGAAATTCAAACAGGCAACAAAGAATATCGGCAACTAGGACATTCGAAGTCCGGAATGGCCTCAAAACTCGACCGAGTCAAACTCATTCGCCGTTGGCGAAAGAAAGTATGATGTAGAAGAAGTAGCAGAAGCATACTTGCTCAAGAGGGATTGCACCCGAAATTCAAAGGCAACTGAATTTCGGCAATCCGGGGTGCATCGAAGTGGTAATGCCTCGAAACTCACCGCGTCAAAAGCGTTTCGCCAGTTTGCGCCGAAGAAAGTATGATGTGGAACAAGTTAGCAAACAAGTAGCAGGAAGCATACAATGCTCACAGAAGGGATCACGCCAAATTCAAAGGCAAACTGAATCATTCGGCAAAACCGGGACTTCAGCGAAAGTCCAGAATGTCGCGAAACATACACGGATTCAAAGCGTTTCGCCGTTTGCTGAAGAAAGAACACGATGTAGAACAAGTAGGCAGAAGCATACATGCTCCAGAGGGATCACCCGAATATTCAAAAGGCAACATGAAATTTCGTCCAAACCGAACATCAAACTCGGAAATGCCTCGAAACTCACCGGAGATCGAAAGCGTTTTCGCACGTTTGAGGAAGAAGGTATGATGTAAGGAACAAGTATCAGAAGCATACAAGAACAAGGGGCGATTCACCGCCGAAATTCCAAAGGCAAATGAAATCTCGGCAACAGGGGCAATGTGAATTTTGAATGCCAGGACAATCACCTAGTCAAAGGCTTTGGCTGTTTGCTGAAGAAGTCTGATGTGAACAATTATGATGTAGAACAAGTAGCAGAAGCAATTTTGCTCAAGAGGGATCACCCGAAATAGAGCAAAGGCAATTGAATTTCGGCAACCGGACAATCGAAGTCCAGAATTCCCGACGAAACTCAACCAGAGTCAAAGCGTTATTCGCCGTTTGTGGAATAAGGTATGAATGTAGCACAAGTAGCATAAGCATAGCATGATCAAGAATTGGATCGAACCCCGAAATGCAAAGGAGCAGACTGAAATTCGCCAGACCGGGACTTCGAAAGAAAATGTCAGAATGTCGCGAAACTCACCGTGATTCAAAGCGTTTGTCGCAATTTGCGAAAGTAAAGTATGATGTAGAACAAAAATCAGAGAGCATACATGCACAAGAGAGGGATCACCCAAAAAGCAAAGGCAATTGAATTTCGGCAACCGGGGAATCGAAGTCGGAATGCGCGAAACTCACCGAGTCAAAGCGTTTCGCCGTTTGCGGAAGAAGTCTGATGTGGAACAAGTCTGATGTGGAACAAGTAGCAGAAGCATACATGCTCAAGAGGGATCACCCGAAATTCAAAGGCAACTGAATTTCGGCAACCGGGGAATCGAAGTCGGAATGCCGCGAAACTCACCGAGTCAAAGCGTTTCGCCGTTTGCGGAAGAAGTCTGATGTGGAACAAGTAGCAGAAGCATACATGCTCAAGAGGGATCACCCGAAATTCAAAGGCAACTGAATTTCGGCAACCGGGAATCGAAGTCGGAATGCCGCGAAACTCACCGAGTCAAAGCGTTTCGCCGTTTGCGGAAGAAGTCTGATGTGGAACAAGTAGCAGAAGCATACATGCTCAAGAGGGATCACCCGAAATTCAAAGGCAACTGAATTTCGGCAACCGGGGAATCGAAGTCGGAATGCCGCGAAACTCACCGAGTCAAAGCGTTTCGCCGTTTGCGGAAGAAGTCTGATGTGGAACAAGTAGCAGAAGCATACATGCTCAAGAGGGATCACCCGAAATTCAAAGGCAACTGAATTTCGGCAACCGGGAATCGAAGTCGGAATGCCGCGAAACTCACCGAGTCAAAGCGTTTCGCCGTTTGCGGAAGAAGTCTGATGTGGAACAAGTAGCAGAAGCATACATGCTCAAGAGGGATCACCCGAAATTCAAAGGCAACTGAATTTCGGCAACCGGGGAATCGAAGTCGGAATGCCGCGAAACTCACCGAGTCAAAGCGTTTCGCCGTTTGCGGAAGAAGTCTGATGTGGAACAAGTAGCAGAAGCATACATGCTCAAGAGGGATCACCCGAAATTCAAAGGCAACTGAATTTCGGCAACCGGGGAATCGAAGTCGGAATGCCGCGAAACTCACCGAGTCAAAGCGTTTCGCCGTTTGCGGAAGAAGTCTGATGTGGAACAAGTAGCAGAAGCATACATGCTCAAGAGGGATCACCCGAAATTCAAAGGCAACTGAATTTCGGCAACCGGGGAATCGAAGTCGGAATGCCGCGAAACTCACCGAGTCAAAGCGTTTCGCCGTTTGCGGAAGAAGTCTGATGTGGAAGTGTGGAACAAGTAGCAGAAGCATACATGCTCAAGAGGGATCACCCGAAATTCAAAGGCAACTGAATTTCGGCAACCGGGGAATCGAAGTCGGAATGCCGCGAAACTCACCGAGTCAAAGCGTTTCGCCGTTTGCGGAAGAAGTCTGATGTGGAACAAGTAGCAGAAGCATACATGCTCAAGAGGGATCACCCGAAATTCAAAGGCAACTGAATTTCGGCAACCGGGAATCGAAGTCGGAATGCCGCGAAACTCACCGAGTCAAAGCGTTTCGCCGTTTGCGGAAGAAGTCTGATGTGGAACAAGTAGCAGAAGCATACATGCTCAAGAGGGATCACCCGAAATTCAAAGGCAACTGAATTTCGGCAACCGGGGAATCGAAGTCGGAATGCCGCGAAACTCACCGAGTCAAAGCGTTTCGCCGTTTGCGGAAGAAGTCTGATGTGGAACAAGTAGCAGAAGCATACATGCTCAAGAGGGATCACCCGAAATTCAAAGGCAACTGAATTTCGGCAACCGGGGAATCGAAGTCGGAATGCCGCGAAACTCACCGAGTCAAAGCGTTTCGCCGTTTGCGGAAGAAGTCTGATGTGGAACAAGTAGCAGAAGCATACATGCTCAAGAGGGATCACCCGAAATTCAAAGGCAACTGAATTTCGGCAACCGGGGAATCGAAGTCGGAATGCCGCGAAACTCACCGAGTCAAAGCGTTTCGCCGTTTGCGGAAGAAGTCTGATGTGGAACAAGTAGCAGAAGCATACATGCTCAAGAGGGATCACCCGAAATTCAAAGGCAACTGAATTTCGGCAACCGGGGAATCGAAGTCGGAATGCCGCGAAACTCACCGAGTCAAAGCGTTTCGCCGTTTGCGGAAGAAGTCTGATGTGGAACAAGTAGCAGAAGCATACATGCTCAAGAGGGATCACCCGAAATTCAAAGGCAACTGAATTTCGGCAACCGGGGAATCGAAGTCGGAATGCCGCGAAACTCACCGAGTCAAAGCGTTTCGCCGTTTGCGAAGAAGTCTGATGAACAAGTCTGATGTGGAACAAGTAGCAGAAGCATACATGCTCAAGAGGGATCACCCGAAATTCAAAGGCAACTGAATTTCGGCAACCGGGGAATCGAAGTCGGAATGCCGCGAAACTCACCGAGTCAAAGCGTTTCGCCGTTTGCGGAAGAAGTCTGATGTGGAACAAGTAGCAGAAGCATACATGCTCAAGAGGGATCACCCGAAATTCAAAGGCAACTGAATTTCGGCAACCGGGGAATCGAAGTCGGAATGCCGCGAAACTCACCGAGTCAAAGCGTTTCGCCGTTTGGGAAGAAGTCTGATGTGGAACAAGTAGCAGAAGCATACATGCTCAAGAGGGATCACCCGAAATTCAAAGGCAACTGAATTTCATCAACGGGAATCGAAGTCGGAA
>CM055364.1:21711452-21730094 GCA_029228515.1 Populus alba x Populus x berolinensis | reverse complement strand
ATGAAATATGAAAGATCTCTTCCAATGTGCCCAGACCACCTGGTAAGGCAATGAAGGCATCAGCATGGTTAAACATGGTATTCAGTCGGTTAGACATTGTTGGGACCTGTAGTTCCTCTCCAATTGCTTTTCCAATGATGTCCCCAGTTGCTAAAGCTTTGGGGACAACCCCCAAAACTTGACTGCCTCCTAAAAATGCAGCCATTGACACACCTCCCATTAACCCAAGGCTGCCTCCCCCATACACTAAATGAATCTTTCTCTCAGCTAGTACCCGACCAAGATGATTTGCTGATTCTAAAAACTCTTTTTCTTTCCCAGAACTGGATCCACCGAAAACACAAATATTTCTTATATGATGACTTGAGGAACCTGCCATTTCTACACACTTCTATATTTGATGAATATATGGGATGAGTAGAAATGAAGGGAAGGACGAGAAGAATTTATAGATGAAAAAGTGAAAATGCAATCATACCACCTATATGTATGCCAGCTGTAGTCTCACAAACTCTCTCTCTCTCTCTTATTAATTATTTATTTTGAAAAAGCATGTATGTACAGGTAGTTGTGATTGTGGCTCACATCTTCCCTTGGTTTTACGTCCAAGAACGGCTTAAACGCCCTCTATGGGTCGGGGATAGGCTTCCCATCCAGTTTTCTTAAAAACTGGCAAACAGGGTCTTTTTTAGTCAGATTCCCAAGACTAAGTCGATCATGTTCTTTATGGAATTGTGGCCATAAATCATGAATTACACGATGCACATCTCCACTAGGATGCGTCTCAAGGGGTCAACAAAAGATTATCTAAAGACCCCTTACTCAGGCCATCCTTAATGAATTGTATCTTATCTTCACGGTTTACAGTTACCATTCCTAAAGAACGACATGTCATATTACAAGTCCATCTGGCACATCGATGACAGACTTTCAGTCGTTTTGCACGACGTTTCTTTGCAAAAGTGCTTTTACTTGTTCCAGGCATGTGTGAAATGAAAGAATTGGATGACTCACCTGATTAACGAACCTTTGCTTCAATTAACCAACGGATATCTTCAGGAATTCCATGATTCATTAACAACCTCAATCTTGCACACCTAGCACGGTAAATTTTTATTAATCGCATTTGGAGGCAAAGCGGGAAAATACCTTTTCAACTTTTCAAGAGTGGTGTCCATTTTCAAAAGAGAATTAGAGAAGCGATTCAAAGAAGGAAGAAAGAGCTAAGAATTATACAAACATATACAGATATCAGTTATTTGGGAAACTGAAAGAACCGACTTAATTCACGGAGTACCGTTATCCGCCATTTGACCGGGGTGAGAGACTAGCAAAACAAAGTTCACACTAAAAAGCAACAAAAAAAAATGTGAGAAAAACAAAATAATCAACCTTTATCAATAAGATTATTCAAACCAATGGATTCATTTTCACTAGGAAACTCATCAAAGTAAGCTTTTAAACGATGTTCATTTACCTTCAAAACATTGTCATTCTTTGGATTCTCAATATCAAGGGCCCCATAAGGATACACATGTTTCAAAATAAATGGACCGCTCCATCTTGATCTTAGTTTTTCAGGAAATAAATGGAGTTGAGAATGATAAAGCAAAACTTTTTGACCAGTATCAACTTTTTGACAATTTTCACAAGTTTTGCAGAATGCAAGTGTGTCCTTGAACATGGTGGGCCAATAAAATCCATTTTGTAAGATTTTTGCAGTCGTCTCTCTTGATGAGAATTGACTCCCACATGCTTCAGAATGACAAAGTTTAATGACATTACTTACCATCTTTGTCGGGAGGAATGCATTTTTGAAATATTTGATCAGGACAATTTTTGAATAAGTAAGGAATCATCTAAGTAAAAGTTCTCCTTCACTTCGTTCAAAAAACTTTCCTTTTTCTTCCGGTACTCCAGTGAGCTGGACAAATCTCCTGTGGCAAGGAAAATTGATATTTTTAGCAAAACCAAAGACATTTGAAACTGAGGAGAAAGTAAGGATTTCTTCAGGAATGTAGGCATCGATTGGTGGCGATGGTCGAATGTCAAATTTGTTGTCACTTTTGACACAAGATCAACATCCAATATTTTTGGTGCCTTTTTCATCCGTGATTTCTTCCTGAGAAATAAATTTCATTTGCAAATCTTCGATTCATCCAACTCTAATTTTTACTCAAAGTAGATTCAAGTTGATCATGAACTAATTCTTCAATAAGATCTACTTCTTGTAAAATCATTTATCATCTTTCCAGGTTGCCTTGCAAATGTTAAAAATAATTCATCTCCAATGTCATGTTTCCAAAGAATAACTTCATGAGTCCATTCCTACAATTAAATCAAGTGCATTTAGGAAGTTGCAAGAAACGGACGTCCTAAAATAATAGGAAATGAATTACATGCTTTCAACAGGTTGCGTGTCCAAGTACAATAATAATCCACAGGATAATATGAAAATTTATTCGAGCTCTGTTACTAAACCACATCCTTACGATTATTTCCTCTAGGCACTTGTTACAGATCTTATCGGCGAGTTAAAAGAGTTACAGAAGTTGGTTTTAAACTACACCTAGATTGAGACTTTGTAAAAACTGATATCATGGAAGTAAATTCACACTAGCTCCAAGATCAATGTAAGGCTCTTTCCAATTTTATGTTTCTCCAATTTAAAGCAAGAAATGCTATGGACAACCTAGGGTCTTTATATTTCAAAGCATTATTGTTCTGAAGAAATGGCACTTACTTGTTCGGCGTAAAAAATGCTTTCTTTTTCACATTCAATTTTCTCTTCACAGTGCACAGATCTTTTCAAAAAATTTAGCACAGGAAGGAACCTTCGTTTAATAGCATCCAACAAAGGTATATTGGATCCTTACATGTTTGAAAATTTCAAAGATTTCAGAGTTGTGGGGATAACTTTCCTTTGTGTTGATCATGGCATGAGGAAATGGAAGTGCTGTGGCAGGAGGAATCAGGCCTTTTCTTTACAATGTTCAGGTTCAACCCTCTTCCTTAACCCTCGAGAAGATAGTAATCATCATCTTTCTCACAAGGTTCAAGAATAGGTTTTTCAATTAACCTTACCACTACGAAAGAGTGATGACTGATTTGACTTGAATCCATTGTGTTGGCTTTCCAGATACTACTTGCATTTTGCATTGTATTGGCCCTTTGGTTTTTGTTTTTTGTGGTTGAGAAGGAAACTTACCTGTCTCTTGGAAACTGAGAGCAGATGTTAATTTTTTCAAGAGCATCTTTAAAATCTTGTCATGCTCTTGAGCAAGTTGAGTGTTGATTGTCTCCTGCTTTTCAAATGAATTGAATAGCATGCAATGTTATCCTCAAAAATTTCTTCTAGGAGGTGGAGGACATAAGGATAGGTAGCATTATCCATGAGAATTTTGAAAATTACATGATGTGCTTGAAACGGCTGGCTGTGAAGTTTGTTGCATTGTTTCTATCACTTTTCCCAACTGAATTTGGGTGATTTCTCCAACCAGGGTTGTTAAGTTGGTTGGAGTATGGGTTCATGGTTTGGAGGTCTTTGGAAACTGTTGTAAAGCATGGGCTTGTTCATGGAGGCATTCCTTAAAAGAGGGCAAAGTTGGACAATCATTTTGTTGAATGTTCAATTGCGGTTTCACATATTTGACACACAATGTCTTGAACATATTTTAATTGACCACTCTTTTTTTAATATCTAGTGCCTCGACATTTCTAGCTAAAGATGCAAACTTGGCTTCGGAGGTTCATGATTCTTCCCTAAGGTTTGTTGGCATTTCCTCCACTAGATGTATGGGGTTGAGTTTTACTTGGGTGCTTCATAAGTACCTGTGGTTTCAGTTGTCCCAATTTTGAGCATTTTCGGCTAGCAAGTTCTAGGTACTCCATATGCTTCATTAGGGTCTTTATCTTCGAAAGTTCCATTGCCACATCAATTCAACCATTTGCCTATCTCTAGGGTGTTAAAACCTTCATAAAAATGTGAAACCAATCTCCATGTTTTCAAAACCATGATGTGGGCAAGTATTAAGCAAATCTCGATACCTATCCCAAACATTGGTAAAAATGTTTCTCCTGGTTTTTGATGTTGAAAGTGATGATTTGTCTTTTGAAAGAGTTTGTTCTGTGATGAGATGGATAAAATCTTCTTTAAAAATTGTTGTTGCATATCATCCCAAGCACGAATGTGATCCTGGTCTCAAATTTTTTGTAGCCATGTTTTAGCTTTATCTTTTAATGAAAAAGGAAAAAGCTTTAATCGAAATGGTGTTCATGCTACAATTTGAGTCATTATAGGTATTGCAGACCTCCTCAAATTCCCTTAAATGCAAGTATGGATTTTCTAAGTCTAAAAGCCATGAAAAAGAGTGGTAAAAAGTTGAATAATGCCCTGGCTTAAAATTAAAATGAGATGCAATCCAGGGAGGGAAAACTAAACATGAGGGTCTGCACTTGTTCTTGTGGGAATTCATGTGGTACTCTAAGTGATTCTCATACGGTGTATTCTCATTTATTTCTCATTATGTGAAGTGATTGTATTACTCTTCTTCGGCCATTATTTTCTGAAAATGATGAGCGCTACCCTACCCAAAGTCTACCCACTCTTAATGTAACGTGACCAAACTCTCATGCACGGTTTGTAAGAAGAGAATAAAAGCAAGAAAAGAAAATAGAAGAAAAAAGAATACAAAAACAAAACAAAGGAAACAAAAATAGATAAAATGCAAAAACTAGAGTGAAAAGAGGAAAAATAAATTAAATATTATAATTTATACAAGAATTGTACCCTTCCCCGGCAACGGCGCCAAAAACTTGGACAAGACCAAAAGCTTGATGTCTTTTCCCATAAACGTTGCAGGAGGTGTTCGAAGTAATAAATAACCCGGCAAGACCGGGGTATCAGAACCACAAGAGAGGTTAATTGTATAAATTATAAATAACAACCACAACAAATAACAATAACAATAATAATTAAACAATTAGTAGTACTAGTAATTAGTAATACATAATAATAATACTCAGTACGTGGCGTTGTTATACCTGAGAATGATCTAAAAGATTCGGGTCACAGGTTTCCAGCCTATATACTGAGTTTATGAACAGATAATAATATAATAATAATAAATAATAATAATAATAACAATAACAATAACAACTAATAATAATAAAGAAGAGAAGGAAGAAATTAATGAGAATACCTTTGAGTTGAAAGGATTAATGTAAGGATTAAACAAACGATTAAAAAATATATGTCAAGGTTAGAGGATCCACTAATGGTTACTTCAACTACAAGTATAGTATAAACTCTTATTACTCAAATTGGAAAACCACACATAAAGGAGGTTCCAATCAGATTATAAATTGTTAACCATGATTACTTTAGGTTATTCTTATTCGAATAAAGCTATAATTGTAAATGTTGGCAGGCATTCATGATTATAACTTATGATTAACACAAAAAACAAATCAAGTCCCGTATCATAGCTCAGGTGTCGAGTTATACCACTACAGTACTGGGCTATGAACAGTATCCAGTAATTTGTACTAATACTCTTTTGTACCAAGTGTTATACAACATAAATCTAGGACTTAACCATTTAACAAGCAAAGGTATTAAAAGTGAACAAGATAACAAATATAAAACATGTTAGTAATCCTAACAGTTAAGGTCCATGGTTAACGTTTATATTATACTTGTTCTTACACCATTAGTGTACCCTTTTCACCTTGGACATAATTAACTTAGCTAAAACATAATGAAAGAAAGAAACATAGATGAACAAGATAAGAACATAAATGAGAAAGAAGTTAACTAAGTAAAGGAAAGGGAAATGAAGCTGCATAAACTTGATATTAATGAAAGGCAAAAACATAAGCAAATTACAAGAGAGAAAGCAAGAGCATGATTCTTGATCTGAAAACCAAGTAATTTGCCTCAATACATGGTTAAGTGCCTCCTTTTATAGGCCAAAATTTGGAAACTATTGATTTGTTGACTAATTGATGAGTGTTGAGGTCGGCCACATCTTGACTAAGATACACAATCCTTATTCTTCTTGTCTGATCAAGGGAACGTCATTGCTAACATCATAATTTGCCCAGAATCCTCAAGAATATTCTATGGAAATTGTCTCAGCTTTCCATAACAAAAAAAAGATGATGGGTTCATTTGGACTTCTAGAACTCAAGATATGGGTTCCTGAACCACTAAAATAGGTGTTTGGGCTGCAGGACAGGCTTCGGACTATCTTCAGTTGTTCCTTCAATTTGTTCGGACTTCAAAACGACTTTCTTCAAATCTTGGGGCCTCCTCATGAAAGTTGTTTGGCTTTTTTCTTACCTTTCGTACTCCATATAAAGTGGAACCTAAATCGAACATCTAGAGTCCAGCCCCACCCCTAGATATGATCCAATTACCCGAGCAATGTTCCGGTTTTTTGGACTGCACCGACATCTCTTTTCTAAGTTTGGCCGTTCTCTTTGTCCTTTAACTTTCAATTGCTTAAAAACTCATCAAATCAATCCTTTTTATTTATGTGATAGTCCTGCATTTTAAAAATTGAGCATTTTACCATAAATTAAGGTATCTTATAAATATCAAACTTGTTATTATAAAACATGCTTTTAGTTAAGGAGTTATTGATTACTTCAAGTGCAAAATGATGATATAAAACCTTGATAAACATGCACTTTTAAGTACTAATCAAATGCTCAAGAGGGAATCACCCGAAATTCAAAGGCAACTGAATTTCAGCAACCGGGGCATCGAAGTCGGTAATGCCCAGCGAAAACTCATCCAGTCAAAGCGTTACGCCCTTTGCGTGAAGGGTAGAATGTGTGCTGGTAGAACAAGTAGGAAAGAAGCATACATGCTCAAGAGGGATCACCCGAAATTCAAAAGGCAAACTGAATTTCGGTAACGGTGGCCTCGAAAGTCGAAGAAAATGCCGCCACAAAACTCATCCAGTCAAAGCGTTACGTCCCTTTGCGGAAGGAGGAAGGAAGTGTGGTGTAGAAACAAGTAGCAGAAGCATAAATGCTCAAGAGCGTTCACCCGAAATTCAAAGGCAACTGAATTTCGGCAACCGGGGCATCGGAGTCGGAATGCCCGCGGAAATCTCCGAGTCCAAAGCGATACGCCACTTTGCAGGAAGGAAGTGTGATGTAGAACAACTAGGAAGAAGCATACATGCTCAAGAGGGATGACCCGAAATTCAAAGGCAACTGAATTTCGGCAGAAACCGGGGCATCGAAGTCGGAATTGCCGCGAAACTCATCCAGTCAAAGCGTTACGCCCTTTACGCGAAGGAAGTGTGATGTAGACAAAGTAGAAGAAGCAGACATTGCTCAAGAGGGATGCCAGAAATTCAAAGGCAACTGAATTTCGGCAACCGGGGCATCGAAGTCGGAATGCCGCGAAACTCACATCAGTCAAAAGGTTTTACGCCGTTTGCGGAAGGAAGTGTGATGTAGGAACATTGTAGCAGGAAGCATACATGCTCAAGAGGGATCACCCGAAATTCAAAGGCAACTGAATTTCGGCAACCGGGGGGCATCGAAAGTCGGGAATGCCGCAAAAACTCATCCAGTTCAATAAAAAAAGCGTTTCGCCCTTTGCGGGAGGAAGTGTGATGTAGAACAAGTAGAAGAAAGCATTACATGCTAAAGAGGGATCACCCGAAAAACAAAGGCAACTGAATTTCGGCTCAAACCTGGGCATCAGAGTCGGAATGTCGCGAAACTCATCCAGTCAAAGCGTTGCGTCCCTTTGCGGAAGGAAGTGTGGTGTATAACAAGTAGAAGGAAGTCATACATGCTCAAGAGGGATCTCCCGAAATTCAAAGGAAACTGAATTTCGGCCAACGGGGGAATCCAAGTCGGAATATCGCGAAACTCACCGAGTCAAAGCGTATTTATCGCTGTTTGCGGAAACGGAAGTGTCTTGGAAAACACCTAGCAGAAACATACATGCTCAAGAGGGATCACCCTGAAATTCAAAGGCAATGGAATTTCGGCAACCGGGGCATCGAAGGCGGAATGCCGCGCAACTCATCCAGCTCAAAGCGTTACGCCGCTTTGCAGAAGGAAGTGTGGATGTAGAACAACTAGCAGAAAGCATACATGATCAAGAGGGATCACCTGAAATTCTAAAGGCAACAGAATTTCGGCAACCGGGGCATCGAAGTCGGAATTGCCGCTGAAACTCATCCTGTCAAAGCGTTACGCCCTTTGCGGAAGGGAAGTGTGGTGTAGAACAAGTACCACAAGCATACATTGTCAAGAGGGATCGCCCGAAATTCAAAGGCAACTGAATTTCGGCAACCGGGTGATCGAAGTCGGAATGCCGCGAAACTCATTCAGTCAAAGCGTTACGCCCTTTGCGGAAGGAAGTGTGCATGTAGAACAAGTAGAAGAAGCATATCTTGCTCAAGAGGGTTCACCCGAAATTCAAAGTCAACTGAATTTCGGGACCGGTGGCATCGAATTTTAAGTCGTAATGCCGCAAAACTCATCGAGTCAAAGCGTTACGTTCCTTTTGCGGTAAGGAAATGTGGTTGTTAGCACAAGTAGCAGAAGCATACATGCTCAAAGAGGGATCACCCGGAAATTCAAAGGAAACTGAAAATTTCGGGTAACGGGGCATCAAAGTCGGAATGCCGCGAAAACAATCTAGTCAAAAGCGTTACGCCCTTTGGCGGAAGGATGTGTCTGGTGTAGAACATGTAGCGGATGCAATACATGCTCAAGAGGGATCACACGAAATTCAAAGGCAACTGAATTTCGGCAACTTGGGCATCAAAGTCGGCAATCGCCCGCGAAACTCATCAAGTTCAAAGCATTACGCCCTTGCGGGAAGGAAGTGTGGTGTTAGATAGTTGCAGAAGCATACATGCTCAAGTCGGGATCACCGAAAATTTCCAAAGGCAACTGAATTTCGGCAAACCGGGGGCATCGAAGTAGGAATGCCGCGAAAATCATCATGTCACAAGCGTTTCGCCCTTGCGGAAACGATGTGTGATGTTTAGAACAAGTAGAAGTAAGCATACATGCTCAAGAGGGATCACTCCGAAATTCAAAGGGCAAGTGAATTTCGGCAACTGTGGCAATCGAAGGCGGAATGCCTGCTGAAACTTCATCCAGTCAAAAGCGTTATGCCCTTTGCGGAAGGATGTGTGGTCGTAATAGAACAACTTAGCAGAGAGCCACATGCTCAAGAGGGCATCACCCGAAATTCAAAGGCAACTGAATTTCGGCAAACGGGGACGGATCTGAAGTCGGAATGCCGGGAAACTCTCCGAGTCAAAGCGTTACGCCGTTTGCTGGGGGGTGAGGAAGGAAGTGTGGTATAGATCAAGTAGCAGAAGCATACATGCTTCAAGAGGGATCACCCGAAATTCAAAGGCAACTGAAATTCGGCAACCGGGGGCATCGAAGTCGGAATGCCGCGAAACACATCCAGTACAAAGCGTTACGCCCTTTGGGAAAGGAAGTGTGGTGTAGAACATGTAGCAGAAGCATACATGCTTCAAGAGGGATCACCCGAATTTCAAAGGCAACTGAATTTCGGCAACACCAGGGGTCATCGAAAAGTCGGAATGCCCGCGAAACTCATCCGTTCAAAGCGTTACGTCCTTTGACGGAAGGAGAGTGTGGTTGTAGAACATGTAGAAAGAAGCTTACATGCTCAAGAGGGATCACCCGAAAATTCAAAGGCAACTGAATTTCGGCAACCGGGGACATCGAAGTCAGACATGCCGGAAAACTCATCCAGTCAAAGCGTGTCGCCCTTTGCGAGGAAGGAAGTGTGGTGTATAACAAGTAGAAGAAGCATACATGCTCAAGAATGGGATGTCCACCCGAAATTCAAAGGAAAACTGAATTTCGGCAACCGGGGAATCCAAGTCGGAATGTCGCGAAAACTCACCGATTCAAAGCGTTTTCGCTGTTTGCGAGGAACAAAGTTTGATGTTGGAAACAAGTAGCAGAAGCATACATGCTCAAGAGGGATCACCCGACAATCAAAGGCAACTGAATTTCGGCAACCGGGGAATCGAAAGGCGGTATGCCGCGAAACTCATCCAGTCAAAGCGTTAACGCCGTTTGCGGAGAGGAAGTTGGTGATGTACAACAAGTAGCAGATGCATAACATGCTCAAGAGGGATCACCAGAAATTCAAAGGCAAATGAATTTCGGCAACCGGGGGATCGAATATTACGTCCGAAATGCTGCGAAACTCATCGAGTCAAAGCGTTACGCCCTTTGCGGAAGGAAGTGCGGTGTAAGAACAAGGTAAGCAGGAAGCATACTTGCTCAAGAGGGATCACCCGAAATTCAAACGGCAACTGAATTTCGGCAACGGGGGCATCTAAGTCGGAATTGCGCGAAACTCATCCAGGTCAAAGCGTTACGCCCTTTGCGGAAGGATGTGTGATTTAGAACAAGTAGATGAAGCATACATGCTCTAAGAGGGGATCAACCGAAATTCAAAGGCAACTGAATTTCGGGAAACAGGGCATCGAAGTTCGGTAATGCCGCGAAACTCACTCCAGTCAAAGCGTTACGCCCTTTGCGGAAAGATAGTGTGGTGTAGAACAAGTAACAGAAGCATACAATGCTTCAAGAGAGATCACCCGAAATTCAAAGGCAACTGAATTTCGGCAACCGGGGCATCGAAAGGTCCGGATGCAGCGAAAAACTCATCCAGTCAAAGCGGTTACGCCCTTTGCGGAAAGAAGTGTGGTTGTAGAACAAGTAGCAGAAGCATACATGATCAAGAGGGATCACCCGAAAATTCAATAAGGCAAAATGAATTTCGGCAACCGGGGCATCGAAGTCGGAATGCCGCGTAACTCTCCGAGTCAAAGCGTTACGCCGTTTGCGGAAGGGAAGTGTGCTGTAGAACAAAAGTAGAAGAAGCATACATGCTCAAGAGGGATCACCCGAAATTCAAAGGCAACTGAATTTCGGCAAACCAGGGCATCTAGTCGGGAATGCCGCGAAACTCATCCAGTCAAAGCGTTTAGCCCTTTGCGGAAAGAAGTGTGGAGTTGAACAAGTAGAAGAAGCATACATGCTCAAGTGGGATCACCCGAAATTCAAAGGCAAAAGAATTTCGGCAACCGGGGAATCCAAGTCGGAATGTCTGCGAAACTCACCGAATCAAAGCGTTTCGCTGTTTGCGGAACAAAGTGTGTTGGAAAACAAGTAGCAGAAGCATACTATGCTCAAGAGGGATCACCCGAAATTCAAAGGCAACTGAATTTCGGCAACCGGGGCATCGAAGGCGGAATGCCGCGAAACTCATTCCATTCAAAGCGTTACGCCCTTTGCGGAAGGAAGTGTGGTGTTCAACAAGTAGCAGAGAAGCAATACATGCTCAAGAGGGATCACCAGAAATTCAAAGGCAAACTGAATTTCGGCAACCGGGGCATCGAAGTCCGAATGTGCGAAACTCTCCGAGTCCAAAGCGTTTACGCCCTTTGCGGAAGGAAGTGCGGTGTAGAACAAAGTAGCAGAAGCATACATTGCTCAAGAGGGATCACCCGAAATTCAAAGGCAACTGAATTTCGGCAACCGGGGCATCTTAAGTCGGAATGCCCGCGAAACTCATCCAGTCAAAGCGTTACGCCCTTTGCGGAAGGAAGTGTGTTGTAGAACAAGATAGAAGAACGCATACATGCTCAAGAGGGATCACCGTCCGAAATTCAAAGGCAACTGAATTTCGGCAACCAGGGCAGCGAAGTTCGGATTGCCCTGCGTAACTCATCCAGTCAAAGCGTTACGCCCTTTCGCGGAAAGAAGTGTGGTGTACGAACAAGTAGCAGAAGCATACATGCTCAAGAGGGATCACCCGAAATTCAAAGGCAACTGAATTTCGGCAACCGGGGCATCGAAGTCGGAATGCCGCGAAACTCACCGAGTCAAAGCGTTTCGCCGTTTGCGGAAGAAGTGTGATGTAGAACAAGTAGCAGAAGCATACATGCTCAAGAGGGATCACCCGAAATTCAAAGGCAACTGAATTTCGGCAACCGGGGCATCGAAGTCGGAATGCCGCGAAACTCACCGAGTCAAAGCGTTTCGCCGTTTGCGGAAGGAAGTGTGATGTAGAACAAGTAGCAGAAGCATACATGCTCAAGAGGGATCACCCGAAATTCAAAGGCAACTGAATTTCGGCAACCGGGGCATCGAAGTCGGAATGCCGCGAAACTCACCGAGTCAAAGCGTTTCGCCGTTTGCGGAAGAAGTGTGATGTAGAACAAGTAGCAGAAGCATACATGCTCAAGAGGGATCACCCGAAATTCAAAGGCAACTGAATTTCGGCAACCGGGGCATCGAAGTCGGAATGCCGCGAAACTCACCGAGTCAAAGCGTTTCGCCGTTTGCGGAAGAAGTGTGATGTAGAACAAGTAGCAGAAGCATACATGCTCAAGAGGGATCACCCGAAATTCAAAGGCAACTGAATTTCGGCAACCGGGGCATCGAAGTCGGAATGCCGCGAAACTCACCGAGTCAAAGCGTTTCGCCGTTTGCGGAAGGAAGTGTGATGTAGAACAAGTAGCAGAAGCATACATGCTCAAGAGGGATCACCCGAAATTCAAAGGCAACTGAATTTCGGCAACCGGGGCATCGAAGTCGGAATGCCGCGAAACTCACCGAGTCAAAGCGTTTCGCCTTTTGCGGAAGGAAGTGTGATGTAGAACAAGTAGCAGAAGCATACATGCTCAAGAGGGATCACCCGAAATTCAAAGGCAACTGAATTTCGGCAACCGGGGCATCGAAGTCGGAATGCCGCGAAACTCACCGAGTCAAAGCGTTTCGCCGTTTGCGGAAGGAAGTGTGATGTAGAACAAGTAGCAGAAGCATACATGCTCAAGAGGGATCACCCGAAATTCAAAGGCAACTGAATTTCGGCAACCGGGGCATCGAAGTCGGAATGCCGCGAAACTCACCGAGTCAAAGCGTTTCGCCGTTTGCGGAAGGAAGTGTGATGTAGAACAAGTAGCAGAAGCATACATGCTCAAGAGGGATCACCCGAAATTCAAAGGCAACTGAATTTCGGCAACCGGGGCATCGAAGTCGGAATGCCGCGAAACTCACCGAGTCAAAGCGTTTCGCCGTTTGCGGAAGGAAGTCTGATGTAGAACAAGTAGCAGAAGCATACATGCTCAAGAGGGATCACCCGAAATTCAAAGGCAACTGAATTTCGGCAACCGGGCATCGAAGTCGGAATGCCGCGAAACTCACCGAGTCAAAGCGTTTCGCCGTTTGCGGAAGAAGTGTGATGTAGAACAAGTAGCAGAAGCATACATGCTCAAGAGGGATCACCCGAAATTCAAAGGCAACTGAATTTCGGCAACCGGGGCATCGAAGTCGGAATGCCGCGAAACTCACCGAGTCAAAGCGTTTCGCCTTTGCGGAAGGAAGTGTGATGTAGAACAAGTAGCAGAAGCATACATGCTCAAGAGGGATCACCCGAAATTCAAAGGCAACTGAATTTCGGCAACCGGGCATCGAAGTCGGAATGCCGCGAAACTCACCGAGTCAAAGCGTTTCGCCGTTTGCGGAAGAAGTGTGATGTAGAACAAGTAGCAGAAGCATACATGCTCAAGAGGGATCACCCGAAATTCAAAGGCAACTGAATTTCGGCAACCGGGGCATCGAAGTCGGAATGCCGCGAAACTCACCGAGTCAAAGCGTTTCGCCGTTTGCGGAAGAAGTGTGATGTAGAACAAGTAGCAGAAGCATACATGCTCAAGAGGGATCACCCGAAATTCAAAGGCAACTGAATTTCGGCAACCGGGGCATCGAAGTCGGAATGCCGCGAAACTCACCGAGTCAAAGCGTTTCGCCTTTTGCGGAAGGAAGTGTGATGTAGAACAAGTAGCAGAAGCATACATGCTCAAGAGGGATCACCCGAAATTCAAAGGCAACTGAATTTCGGCAACCGGGGCATCGAAGTCGGAATGCCGCGAAACTCACCGAGTCAAAGCGTTTCGCCGTTTGCGGAAGGAAGTGTGATGTAGAACAAGTAGCAGAAGCATACATGCTCAAGAGGGATCACCCGAAATTCAAAGGCAACTGAATTTCGGCAACCGGGGCATCGAAGTCGGAATGCCGCGAAACTCACCGAGTCAAAGCGTTTCGCCGTTTGCGGAAGGAAGTGTGATGTAGAACAAGTAGCAGAAGCATACATGCTCAAGAGGGATCACCCGAAATTCAAAGGCAACTGAATTTCGGCAACCGGGGCATCGAAGTCGGAATGCCGCGAAACTCACCGAGTCAAAGCGTTTCGCCTTTGCGGAAGGAAGTGTGATGTAGAACAAGTAGCAGAAGCATACATGCTCAAGAGGGATCACCCGAAATTCAAAGGCAACTGAATTTCGGCAACCGGGGCATCGAAGTCGGAATGCCGCGAAACTCACCGAGTCAAAGCGTTTCGCCGTTTGCGGAAGGAAGTGTGATGTAGAACAAGTAGCAGAAGCATACATGCTCAAGAGGGATCACCCGAAATTCAAAGGCAACTGAATTTCGGCAACCGGGGCATCGAAGTCGGAATGCCGCGAAACTCACCGAGTCAAAGCGTTTCGCCGTTTGCGGAAGAAGTGTGATGTAAACAAGTAGCAGAAGCATACATGCTCAAGAGGGATCACCCGAAATTCAAAGGCAACTGAATTTCGGCAACCGGGGCATCGAAGTCGGAATGCCGCGAAACTCACCGAGTCAAAGCGTTTCGCCTTTGCGGAAGAAGTGTGATGTAGAACAAGTAGCAGAAGCATACATGCTCAAGAGGGATCACCCGAAATTCAAAGGCAACTGAATTTCGGCAACCGGGCATCGAAGTCGGAATGCCGCGAAACTCACCGAGTCAAAGCGTTTCGCCGTTTGCGGAAGGAAGTGTGATGTAGAACAAGTAGCAGAAGCATACATGCTCAAGAGGGATCACCCGAAATTCAAAGGCAACTGAATTTCGGCAACCGGGGCATCGAAGTCGGAATGCCGCGAAACTCACCGAGTCAAAGCGTTTCGCCGTTTGCGGAAGAAGTGTGATGTAGAACAAGTAGCAGAAGCATACATGCTCAAGAGGGATCACCCGAAATTCAAAGGCAACTGAATTTCGGCAACCGGGGCATCGAAGTCGGAATGCCGCGAAACTCACCGAGTCAAAGCGTTTCGTTTGCGGAAGGAAGTGTGATGTAGAACAAGTAGCAGAAGCATACATGCTCAAGAGGGATCACCCGAAATTCAAAGGCAACTGAATTTCGGCAACCGGGGCATCGAAGTCGGAATGCCGCGAAACTCACCGAGTCAAAGCGTTTCGCCGTTTGCGGAAGAAGTGTGATGTAGAACAAGTAGCAGAAGCATACATGCTCAAGAGGGATCACCCGAAATTCAAAGGCAACTGAATTTCGGCAACCGGGGCATCGAAGTCGGAATGCCGCGAAACTCACCGAGTCAAAGCGTTTCGCCGTTTGCGGAAGGAAGTCTGATGTAGAACAAGTAGCAGAAGCATACATGCTCAAGAGGGATCACCCGAAATTCAAAGGCAACTGAATTTCGGCAACCGGGGCATCGAAGTCGGAATGCCGCGAAACTCACCGAGTCAAAGCGTTTCGCCTTTGCGGAAGAAGTGTGATGTAGAACAAGTAGCAGAAGCATACATGCTCAAGAGGGATCACCCGAAATTCAAAGGCAACTGAATTTCGGCAACCGGGCATCGAAGTCGGAATGCCGCGAAACTCACCGAGTCAAAGCGTTTCGCCGTTTGCGGAAGAAGTGTGATGTAGAACAAGTAGCAGAAGCATACATGCTCAAGAGGGATCACCCGAAATTCAAAGGCAACTGAATTTCGGCAACCGGGGCATCGAAGTCGGAATGCCGCGAAACTCACCGAGTCAAAGCGTTTCGCCGTTTGCGGAAGAAGTGTGATGTAGAACAAGTAGCAGAAGCATACATGCTCAAGAGGGATCACCCGAAATTCAAAGGCAACTGAATTTCGGCAACCGGGGCATCGAAGTCGGAATGCCGCGAAACTCACCGAGTCAAAGCGTTTCGCCGTTTGCGGAAGGAAGTGTGATGTAGAACAAGTAGCAGAAGCATACATGCTCAAGAGGGATCACCCGAAATTCAAAGGCAACTGAATTTCGGCAACCGGGGCATCGAAGTCGGAATGCCGCGAAACTCACCGAGTCAAAGCGTTTCGCCGTTTGCGGAAGAAGTCTGATGTAGAACAAGTAGCAGAAGCATACATGCTCAAGAGGGATCACCCGAAATTCAAAGGCAACTGAATTTCGGCAACCGGGGCATCGAAGTCGGAATGCCGCGAAACTCACCGTCAAAGCGTTTCGCCGTTTGCGGAAGGAAGTGTGATGTAGAACAAGTAGCAGAAGCATACATGCTCAAGAGGGATCACCCGAAATTCAAAGGCAACTGAATTTCGGCAACCGGGGCATCGAAGTCGGAATGCCGCGAAACTCACCGAGTCAAAGCGTTTCGCCTTTGCGGAAGGAAGTGTGATGTAGAACAAGTAGCAGAAGCATACATGCTCAAGAGGGATCACCCGAAATTCAAAGGCAACTGAATTTCGGCAACCGGGCATCGAAGTCGGAATGCCGCGAAACTCACCGAGTCAAAGCGTTTCGCCGTTTGCGGAAGAAGTGTGATGTAGAACAAGTAGCAGAAGCATACATGCTCAAGAGGGATCACCCGAAATTCAAAGGCAACTGAATTTCGGCAACCGGGGCATCGAAGTCGGAATGCCGCGAAACTCACCGAGTCAAAGCGTTTCGCCTTTGCGGAAGAAGTGTGATGTAGAACAAGTAGCAGAAGCATACAGGCTCAAGAGGGATCACCCGAAATTCAAAGGCAACTCAATTTCGGCAAACGGGGCATCGAAGTCGGTATGCCGCGAAACTCACCGAGTCAAAGCGTTTCACCATTTACAGAAGGAAGTGTGATGTAGAACAAGTAGCAGAAGCATACAGGCTCAAGCGGGATCACCCGAAATTCAAAGGCAACTGAATTTCGGCAACCGGGGCATCGAAGTCGGAATGCCGCGAAACTCACCGAGTCAAAGCGTTTCGCCGTTTGCGGAAGAAAGTGTGATGTAGAACAAGTAGCAGAAGCATACATGCTCAAGAGGGATCACCCGAAATTCAAAGGCAACTGAATTTCGGCAACCGGGGCATCGAAGTCGGAATGCCGCGAAACTCACCGAGTCAAAGCGTTTCGCCCTTTGCGGAAGAAGTCTGATGTAGAACAAGTAGCAGAAGCATACATGCTCAAGAGGGATCACCCGAAATTCAAAGGCAACTGAATTTCGGCAAACGGGGCATCGAAGACGGAATGCCGCGAAACTCACCGAGTCAAAGCGTTTCGCCCTTTGCGGAAGGAAGTGTGATGTAGAACAAGTAGCAGAAGCATACATGCTCAAGAGGGATCACACGAAATTCAAAGGCAACTGAATTTCGGCAACCGGGGCAATCGAAGTCGGAATGCCGCGAAACTCACCGAGTCAAAGCGTTTCGCCGTTTGCGGAAGGAAGGTGATGTAGAACAAGTAGCAGAAGCATACATGCTCAAGAGGGATCACCCGAAATTCAAAGGCAACTGAATTTCGGCAACCGGGCATCGAAGTCGAATGCCGCGAAACTCACCGAGTCAAAGCGTTTCGCCCTTTGCGGAAGGAAGTGTGATGTAGAACAAGTAGCAGAAGCATACATGCTCAAGAGGGATCACCCGAAATTCAAAGGCAACTGAAATTCGGCAACCGGGCATCGAAGTCGGAATGCCGCGAAACTCACCGAGTCAAAGCGTTTCGCCCTTTGCGGAAGAAGTGTGATGTAGAACAAGTAGCAGAAGCATACATGCTCAAGAGGGATCACCCGAAATTCAAAGGCAACTGAATTTCGGCAACCGGGGCATCGAAGTCGGAATGCCGCGAAACTCACCGAGTCAAAGCGTTTCGCCGTTTGCGGAAGGAAGTGTGATGTAGAACAAGTAGCAGAAGCATACATGCTCAAGAGGGATCACCCGAAATTCAAAGGCAACTGAATTTCGGCAACCGGGGCATCGAAGTCGGAATGCCGCGAAACTCACCGAGTCAAAGCGTTTCGCCGTTTGCGGAAGGAAGTGTGATGTAGAACAAGTAGCAGAAGCATACATGCTCAAGAGGGATCACCCGAAATTCAAGGCAACTGAATTTCGGCAACCGGGGAATCGAAGTCGGAATGCCGCGAAACTCACCGAGTCAAAGCGTTTCGCCGTTTGCGGAAGAAGTGTGATGTAGAACAAGTAGCAGAAGCATACATGCTCAAGAGGGATCACCCGAAATTCAAAGGCAACTGAATTTCGGCAACCGGGGCATCGAAGTCGGAATGCCGCGAAACTCACCAGTCAAAGCGTTTCGCCTTTGCGGAAGAAAGTGTGAAGTAGAACAAGTAGCAGAAGCATACATGCTCAAGAGGGATCACCCAAATTCAAAGGCAACTGAATTTCGCAACCGGGCATCGAAGTCGGAATGCCGCGAAACTCACCGAGTCAAAGCGTTACGCCCTTTGCGGAAGGAAGTGTGATGTAGAACAAGTAGCAGAAGCATACATGCTCAAGAGGGATCACCCGAAATTCAAAGGCAACTGAATTT
>CM055364.1:21685641-21711352 GCA_029228515.1 Populus alba x Populus x berolinensis | reverse complement strand
TTTCTACATGACTTCTTCCGCAATATGGCCAAACGCTTTGACTGGTGAGTTTCGCGGCATTCCGACTTCGATGCCCCGGTTGCCGAAATTCAGTTGCCTTTGAATTTCGGGTGATCCCTCTTGAGCATGTATGCTTCTGCTACTTGTTCTACATCACACTTCCTTCCGCAAAGGGCGTAACGCTTTGACTGGATGAGTTTCGCGGCATTCCGACTTCGATGCCCGGTTGCCGAAATTCAGTTGCCTTTGAATTTCGGGTGATCCCTCTTGAGCATGTATGCTTCTGCTACTTGTTCTACATCACACTTCCTTCCGCAAACGGCGAAACGCTTTGACTGGTGAGTTTCGCGGCATTCGACTTCGATGCCCCGGTTGCCGAAATTCAGTTGCCTTTGAATTTCGGGTGATCCCTCTTGAGCATGTATGCTTCTGCTACTTGTTCTACCTCACACTCTCTTCCGCAAACAGCGAAACGCTTTGACTTGGTGAGTTTCGCAGCATTCCGACTTGGATTCCCCGGTTGCCGAAATTCAGTTGCCTTTGAATTTCGGGTGATCGCTCTTGAGCATGTATGCTTCTGCTACTTGTTCTAGTTCAGTCTTTCTTCCGCAAACGGCGAAACGCTTTGACTCGAAGAGTTTCGTGGCATTCCGCCTTTGATGCCCAGTTGCTGAAATTCAGCTGGCTTTGAATTTCGGGTGATCCCTCTTGAGCATGTATGCTTCTGCTACTTGTTCTACATCACACTCTCTTCCGCAAACAGCGAAACGCTTTGACTCGGTGAGTTTCGCGGCATTCCGACTTCGATGCCCCGGTTGCCGAAATTCAGTTGCCTTTGAATTTCGGGTGATCCCTCTTGAGCTTGTATGCTTCTGCTACTTGTTCTACACCACACTTCCTTCCGCAAAGGGCGTAACGCTTTGACTCGATGAGTTTCGCGGCATTCCGACTTCGATGCCCGGTTGCCGAAATTCAGTTGCCTTTGAATTTCGGGTGATCCCTCTTGAGCATGTATGCTTCTGCTACTTGTTCTACATCAGACTTTCTTCCGCAAACGGCGAAACGCTTTGACTCGGTGAGTTTCGCGGCATTCCGACTTCGATGCCCCGGTTGCCGAAATTCAGTTGCCTTTGAATTTCGGGTGATCCCTCTTGAGCATGTATGCTTCTGCTACTTGTTCTACATCACACTTCCTTCCGCAAATGGCGAAACGCTTTGACTCGGTGAGTTTCACGGCATTCCGACTTCGATGCCCCGGTTGCCGAAATTCAGTTGCCTTTGAATTTCGGGTGATCCCTCTTGAGCATGTATGCTTCTGCTACTTGTTCTACATCCACACTTCTTCCGCAAAAAGGCGAAACGCTTTGACTCGGTGAGTTTCGCGGCATTCCGACTTCGATGCCCGGTTGCCGAAATTCAGTTGCCTTTGAATTTCGGGTGATCCCTCTTGAGCATGTATGCTTCTGCTACTTGTTCTACATCACACTTCCTTCCGCAAACGGCGAAACGCTTTGACTCGGTGAGTTTCGCGGCATTCCGACTTCGATGCCCCGGTTGCCAAATTCAGTTGCCTTTGAATTTCGGGTGATCCCTCTTGAGCATGTATGCTTCTGCTACTTGTTCTACATCACACCTTCTTCCGCAAACGCGAAACGCTTTGACTGGATGAGTTTCGCGGCATTCCGACTTCGATGCCCCGGTTGCCGAAATTCAGTTGCCTTTGAATTTCGGGTGATCCCTCTTGAGCATGTATGCTTCTGCTACTTGTTCTACATCACACTTCTTCCGCAAAGGCGAAACGCTTTGACTCGGTGAGTTTCGCGGCATTCCGACTTCGATGCCCGGTTGCCGAAATTCAGTTGCCTTTGAATTTCGGGTGATCCCTCTTGAGCATGTATGCTTCTGCTACTTGTTCTACATCACACTTCCTTCCCAAAACGGCGAAACGCTTTGACTGGTGAGTTTCGCGGCATTCCGACTTCGATGCCCGGTTGCCGAAATTCAGTTGCCTTTGAATTTCGGGTGATCCCTCTTGAGCATGTATGCTTCTGCTACTTGTTCTACATCACACTTTCTTCTGCATAGGGCGAAACGCTTTGACTCGGTGAGTTTCGCGGCATTCCGACTTCGATGCCCCGGTTGTCGAAATTCAGTTGCCTTTGAATTTCGGGTATCCCTCTTGAGCATGTATGCTTCTGCTACTTGTTCTACATCACACTTCCTCCGCAAACGGCGAAACGCTTTGACTGGTGAGTTTCGCGGCATTCCGACTTCGATGCCCCGGTTGCCGAAATTCAGTTGCCTTTGAATTTCGGGTGATCCCTCTTGAGCATGTATGCTTCTGCTACTTGTTCTACATCACACTTTCTTCCGCAAAGGGCGAAACGCTTTGACTCGGTGAGTTTCGCGGCATTCCGACTTCGATGCCCCGGTTGCCGAAATTCAGTTGCCTTTGAATTTCGGGTGATCCCTCTTGAGCATGTATGCTTCTGCTACTTGTTCTACATCACACTTCTTCCGCAAACGGCGAAACGCTTTGACTCGGTGAGTTTCGCGGCATTCCGACTTCGATGCCCCGGTTGCCGAAATTCAGTTGCCTTTGAATTTCGGGTGATCCCTCTTGAGCATGTATGCTTCTGCTACTTGTTCTACATCACACTTCTTCCGCAAACGGCGAAACGCTTTCACTCGGTGAGTTTCACGGCATTCCGACTTCGATGCCCCGGTTGCCGAAATTCAGTTGCCTTTGAATTTCGGGTGATCCCTGTTGAGCATCTATGCTTCTGCTACTTGTTCTACATCAGACTTTCTTCCGCAAATGGCGAAACGCTTTGACTCGGTGAGTTTCGCGGCAGTCCGACTTCGATGCCCCGGTTGCCGAAATTCAGTTGCCTTTGAATTTCGGGTGATCCCTCTTGAGCATGTATGCTTCTGCTACTTGTTCTACATCACACTTCCTTCCGCAAACGGCGAAACGCTTTGACGGTGAGTTTCGCGGCATTCCGACTTCGATGCCCCGGTTGCCGAAATTCAGTTGCCTTTGAATTTCGGGTGATCCCTCTTGAGCATGTATGCTTCTGCTACTTGTTCTACATCACACTTCCTTCCGCAAACGGCGAAACGCTTTGACTCGGTGAGTTTCGCGACATTCCGACTTCGATGCCCCGGTTTCCGAATTTAAGTTGCCTTTGAATTTCGGGTGATCCCTCTTGAGCATGTATGCTTCTGCTACTTGTTCTACATCAGACTTTCTTCCGCAAACGGCAAAACGCTTTGACTCGGTGAGTTTCGCGGCATTCCGACTTCGATGCCCCGGTTGCCGAAATTCAGTTGCCTTTGAATTTCGGGTGATCCCTCTTGAGCATGTATGCTTCTGCTACTTGTTCTACATCAACTTCCTTCCGCAAAGGCGAAACGCTTTGACTCGGTGAGTTTCGCGGCATTCCGACTTCGATGCCCGGTTGCCGAAATTCAGTTGCCTTTGAATTTCGGTGTGATCCTCTTGAGCATGTATGCTTCTGCTACTTGTTCTACATCACTTCCTTCCGCAAACGGCGAAACGCTTTGACTCGGTGAGTTTCGCGGCATTCCGACTTCGATGCCCCGGTTGCCGAAATTCAGTTGCCTTTGAATTTCGGGTGATCCCTCTTGAGCATGTATGCTTCTGCTACTTGTTCTACATCACACTTCCTTCCGCAAAGGGCGAAACGCTTTGACTCGGTGAGTTTCGCGGCATTCCGACTTCGATGCCCCGTTGCCGAAATTCAGTTGCCTTTGAATTTCGGGTGATCCCTCTTGAGCATGTATGCTTCTGCTACTTGTTCTACATCACACTTCTTCCGCAAGGCGAAACGCTTTGGCTCGGTGAGTTTCGCGGCATTCCGACTTCGATGACCTATTTGCCAAAATTCAGTTGCCTTTGAATTTCGGGTGATCCCTTTTGAGCATGTATGCTTCTGCGACTTGTGCTACATCACACTTCTTCCGTAAATGGCCAAACGCTTTGGCTCGATGACTTTCGCGGCGTTCCGACTTCGATGCCCCGGTTGCCGAAATTCAGTTGCCTTTGAATTTCGGGTGATCCCTCTTGAGCATGTATGCTTCTGCGACTTGTTCTACATCAGACTTTCTTCCGCAAACGGCGAAACGCTTTGACTCGGTGAGTTTCGCGGCATTCCGACTTCGATGCCCCGGTTGCCGAAATTCAGTTGCCTTTGAATTTCGGGTGATCCCTCTTGAGCATGTATGCTTCTGCTACTTGTTCTACATCACACTCTCTTCCGCAAAGGCGAAACGCTTTGACTCGGTGAGTTTCGCGGCATTCCGACTTCGATGCCCGGTCGCCGAAATTTAGTTGCCTTTGAATTTCGGGTGATCCCTCTTGAGCATGTATGCTTCTGCTACTTGTTCTACATCACACTTCCTTTCGCAAACGGCGAAACGCTTTGACTGGGTGAGTTTCGCGGCATTCCGACTTCGATGCCCCGGTTGCCGAAATTCTGTTGCCTTCGAATTTCGGGTGATCCCTCTTGAGCATGTATGCTTCTGCTACTTGTTCTACATCACACTTCTTCCGCAAACAGCGAAACGCTTTGACTCGGTGAGTTTCGCGGCATTCCGACTTCGATGCCCGGTTGCCGAAATTCAGTTGCCTTTGAATTTCGGGTGATCCCTCTTGAGCATGTATGCTTCTGCTACTTGTTCTACATCAGACTTCTTCCGCAAACGGCGAAACGCTTTGACTCGGTGAGTTTCGCGGCATTCCGACTTCGATGCCCCGGTTGCCGAAATTCAGTTGCCTTTGAATTTCGGGTGATCCCTCTTGAGCATGTATGCTTCTGCTACTTGTTCTACATCACACTTCCTTCCGCAAACGGCGAAACGCTTTGACTCGGTGAGTTTCGCGGCATTCCGACTTCGATGCCCCGGTTGCCGAAATTCAGTTGCCTTTGAATTTCGGGTGATCCCTCTTGAGCATGTATGCTTCTGCTACTTGTTCTACATCACACTTCCTTCCGCAAACGGCGAAACGCTTTGACTCGGTGAGTTTCGCGGCATTCCGACTTCGATGCCCCGGTTGCCGAAATTCAGTTGCCTTTGAATTTCGGGTGATCCCTCTTGAGCATGTATGCTTCTGCTACTTGTTCTACATCACACTTTCTTCCGCAAACGGCGAAACGCTTTGACTCGGTGAGTTTCGCGGCATTCCGACTTCGATGCCCCGGTTGCCGAAATTCAGTTGCCTTTGAATTTCGGGTGATCCCTCTTGAGCATGTATGCTTCTGCTACTTGTTCTACATCACACTTCCTTCCGCAAAGGGCGAAACGCTTTGACTGGTGAGTTTCGCGGCATTCCGACTTCGATGCCCGGTTGCCGAAATTCAGTTGCCTTTGAATTTCGGGTGATCCCTCTTGAGCATGTATGCTTCTGCTACTTGTTCTACATCACACTTCCTTCCGCAAACGGCGAAACGCTTTGACTCGGTGAGTTTCGCGGCATTCCGACTTCGATGCCCCGGTTGCCGAAATTCAGTTGCCTTTGAATTTCGGGTGATCCCTCTTGAGCATGTATGCTTCTGCTACTTGTTCTACATCAACTTCCTTCCGCAAACGGCGAAACGCTTTGACTCGGTGAGTTTCGCGGCATTCCGACTTCGATGCCCCGGTTGCCGAAATTCAGTTGCCTTTGAATTTCGGGTGATCCCTCTTGAGCATGTATGCTTCTGCTACTTGTTCTACATCACACTTCCTTCCGCAAACGGCGAAACGCTTTGACTCGGTGAGTTTCGCGGCATTCCGACTTCGATGCCCCGGTTGCCGAAATTCAGTTGCCTTTGAATTTCGGGTGATCCCTCTTGAGCATGTATGCTTCTGCTACTTGTTCTACATCACACTTCCTTCCGCAAACGGCGAAACGCTTTGACTCGGTGAGTTTCGCGGCATTCCGACTTCGATGCCCCGGTTGCCGAAATTCAGTTGCCTTTGAATTTCGGGTGATCCCTCTTGAGCATGTATGCTTCTGCTACTTGTTCTACATCACACTTCTTCCGCAAACGGCGAAACGCTTTGACTCGGTGAGTTTCGCGGCATTCCGACTTCGATGCCCCGGTTGCCGAAATTCAGTTGCCTTTGAATTTCGGGTGATCCCTCTTGAGCATGTATGCTTCTGCTACTTGTTCTACATCACACTTCTTCCGCAAAGGCGAAACGCTTTGACTCGGTGAGTTTCGCGGCATTCCGACTTCGATGCCCCGGTTGCCGAAATTCAGTTGCCTTTGAATTTCGGGTGATCCCTCTTGAGCATGTATGCTTCTGCTACTTGTTCTACATCAGACTTCCTTCCGCAAACGGCGAAACGCTTTGACTCGGTGAGTTTCGCGGCATTCCGACTTCGATGCCCCGGTTGCCGAAATTCAGTTGCCTTTGAATTTCGGGTGATCCCTCTTGAGCATGTATGCTTCTGCTACTTGTTCTACATCAGACTTCTTCCGCAAACGGCGAAACGCTTTGACTCGGTGAGTTTCGCGGCATTCCGACTTCGATGCCCGGTTGCCGAAATTCAGTTGCCTTTGAATTTCGGGTGATCCCTCTTGAGCATGTATGCTTCTGCTACTTGTTCTACATCAGACTTCTTCCGCAAACGGCGAAACGCTTTGACTCGGTGAGTTTCGCGGCATTCCGACTTCGATGCCCCGGTTGCCGAAATTCAGTTGCCTTTGAATTTCGGGTGATCCCTCTTGAGCATGTATGCTTCTGCTACTTGTTCTACATCACACTTCCTTCCGCAAACGGCGAAACGCTTTGACTCGGTGAGTTTCGCGGCATTCCGACTTCGATGCCCGGTTGCCGAAATTCAGTTGCCTTTGAATTTCGGGTGATCCCTCTTGAGCATGTATGCTTCTGCTACTTGTTCTACATCACACTTTCTTCCGCAAACGGCGAAACGCTTTGACTCGGTGAGTTTCGCGGCATTCCGACTTCGATGCCCCGGTTGCCGAAATTCAGTTGCCTTTGAATTTCGGGTGATCCCTCTTGAGCATGTATGCTTCTGCTACTTGTTCTACATCAGACTTTCTTCCGCAAACGGCGAAACGCTTTGACTCGGTGAGTTTCGCGGCATTCCGACTTCGATGCCCCGATTGCCGAAATTCAGTTGCCTTTGAATTTCGGGTGATCCCTCTTGAGCATGTATGCTTCTGCTACTAGTTCTACATCAGACTTCCTTCCGCAAACGGCGAAACGCTTTGACTCGGTGAGTTTCGCGGCATTCCGACTTCGATGCCCCGGTTGCCGAAATTCAGTTGCCTTTGAATTTCGGGTGATCCCTCTTGAGCATGTATGCTTCTGCTACTTGTTCTACATCACACTTCTTCCGCAAACGGCGAAACGCTTTGACTCGGTGAGTTTCGCGGCATTCCGACTTCGATGCCCCGGTTGCCAAAATTCAGTTGCCTTTGAATTTCGGGTGACCCCTCTTGAGCATGTATGCTTCTGCTACTTGTTCTACATCAAACTTCCTTCCGCAAACGGCGAAACGCTTTGACTCGGTGAGTTTCGCGGCATTCCGACTTCGATGCCCCGGTTGCCGAAATTCAGTTGCCTTTGAATTTCGGGGGATCCCTCTTGAGCATGTATGCTTCTGCTACTTGTTCTACATCACACTTCTTCCGCAAATGGCGAAACGCTTTGACTCGGTGAGTTTCGCGGCATTTCGACTTCGATGCCCCAGTTGCCGAAATTCTGTTGCCTTTGAATTTCGTGTGATCCCCCTTGAGCATGCATGCTTCTGCTACTAGTTCTACATCAGACTTCCTTCCGCAAACGGCGAAACGTTTTGACCCGGTGAGTTTCACGGCATTCGGACTTCGATGCCCCGGTTGCCAAATTTCAGTTGCCTTTGAATTTCGGGTGATCCCTCTTGAGCATGTATGCTTCTGCTGGTTGTTCTACTTTAGACTTCCTTCCGCAACGGCAAAACGCTTTGACTCGGTGAGTTTCACGGCATTCCAACTTCGATGCCCCGGTTGCCGAAATTCTGTTGCCTTTAAATTTCGTGTGATCCCCCTTGAGCATGTATGCTTCTGCTACTTGTTCTACATCACACTTCTTCCGCAAACAGCGAAACGCTTTGACTCGGTGAGTTTCGCGGCATTCCGACTTCGATGCCCGGTTGCCGAAATTCAGTTGCCTTTGAATTTCGGGTGATCCCTATTGAGGCATGTATGATTCTGCTACTTGTTCTACATCTACACTTCGGCTTCCGCAAACGGCGAACACTTCTGGCAACTGGATGAGTTTTGCGGCATTCTGACTTCCATGCTCCGGTTGCCAAAATTCAGTTTCCTTTGAATTTCGGGTGATCCCTCTTGAGCATGTATGTTTCTGCTACTTGTTCTACACCACTCTTCCTTCCGCAAAGGGCGTAATGCTTTGACTCGATGAGTTTCGCGGCATTCCGACTTCAATGCCCTGGTTGCCGAAATTCAGTTTCCTTTCAATTTCGGGTGATACCTCTTGAGCATGTACGCTTCTGCTAGTTGTTCTACATCAGACTTCCTTCCGCAAAGGGCGTAATGCTTTGACTCGGTGAGTATCACGGCATTCCGACTTTGATGCTCCGGTTGCCGAAATTCAGTTGCTTTTGAATTTCAGCTGATCCCTTTTGAGGATGTATGCTTCTGCTACTTGTTCTACATCACACTTTCTTCCGCAAAAGGCGTAACGCTTTGACTGGATGAGTTTCGCGGCATTCCGACTTCGATGCCCGGTTGCCGAAATTCAGTTGCCTTTGAATTTCGGGTGATCCCTCTTGAGCAAGTATGCTTCTGCTATTGTTTCTACACCACACTTCTTTCGCAAAGGGCGTAACGCTTTGACTGGATGAGTTTCGCGGCATTCCGACTTCGATGCCCCGGTTGCCGAAATTTAGTTGCCTATGAATTTCGGGTGATCCCTCTTGAGCATGTATGCTTCTGCTACTTGTTCTACACCACACTTCCTTCCGCAAAGGGCGTAACGCTTTGACTCGGTGAGTTTAGCAGCATTCCGACTTCGATGCCCAGGTTGCCGAAATTCAGTTGCCTTTGAATTTTGGGTGATCCCTCTTGAGCATTTATGCTTCTACTACTTGTTCTACATCACACTTCCTTCCTCAAAAAGCGAAACTCTTTGACTCGGTGGGTTTTGCAGCATTCCTACTTCGATGCCCCGAGTGCCGAAATTTAGTTGCCTTTGAATTTCGGGTGATCCCTCTTGAGCATGTATGCTTCTCCTACTTGTTCTACATCAGACTTCTTCCGCAAAGGGCGTAACGCTTTGACTCGGTGAGTTTCGCAGCATTCCGACTTCGATGCCCAGGTTGACGAAATTCAGTTGCCTTTGAATTTCGGGTGATCCCTCCTGAGCATGCATGCTTCTGCTACTTGTTCTACACCACACTTCCTTCCGCAAAGGGCGTAACGCTTTGACTCGGTGAGTTTCGCGGCATTCCGACTTCGATGCCCCGCTTGCCAAAATTCAGTTGCCTTTGAATTTCGGGTGATCCCTCTTCAGCATGTATGCTTCTGCTACTTGTTCTACATCACACTCGCTTCCGCAAACAGCGAAACGCTTTGACTCGGTGAGTTTCGCGGCATTCCGACTTCGATGCCCGGTTGCCGAAATTCAGTTGCCTTTGAATTTCGGGTGATCCTCTTGAGCATGTATGCTTCTGCTACTTGTTCTACACCAGACTTCTTCCGCAAAGGGCGTAACGCTTTGACGCGGTGAGTTTCGTGGCATTCCGACTTCGATGCCCCGGTTGCCGAAATTCAGTTGCCTTTGAATTTCGGGTGATCCCTCTTGAGCATGTATGCTTCTGCTACTTGTTCTACACCACACTTCCTTCCGCAAAGGGCGTAACGCTTTGACTGGATGAGTTTCGCGGCATTCCGACTTCGATGCCCCGGTTGCCGAAATTCAGTTGCCTTTGAATTTCAGGTGATCCTCTTGAGCATGTATGCTTCTGCTACTTGTTCTACACCACACTTCCTTCCGCAAAGGGCGTAACGCTTTGACTGGATGAGTTTCGCGGCATTCCGACTTCGATGCCCCGGTTGCCGAAATTCAGTTGCCTTTGAATTTCGGTTGATCCCTCTTGAGCATGTATGCTTCTGCTACTTGTTCTACACCACACTTCCTTCCGCAAAGGGCGTAACGCTTTGACTCGATGAGTTTCGCGGCATTCCGACTTCGATGCCCCGGTTGCCGAATTTCAGTTGCCTTTGAATTTCGGGTGATCCCTCTTGAGCATGTATGCTTCTGCTACTTGTTCTACAACACACTCTCTTCCGCAAACAGCGAAACGCTTTGACTGGATGAGTTTCGCGGCATTCCGACTTCGATGCCCCGGTTGCCGAAATTCAGTTGCCTTTGAATTTCGGGTGATCCCTCTTGAGCATGTATGCTTCTGCTACTTGTTCTACATCACACTTCCTTCCGCAAAGGGCGGAACGCTTTGACTGGATGAGTTTCGCGGCATTCCGACTTCGATGCCCCGGTTGCCGAAATTCAGTTGCCTTTGAATTTCGGGTGATCCCTCTTGAGCATGTATGCTTCTGCTACTTGTTCTACACCACACTTCCTTCTCCAAATGGCTAAAATCTTTGACTTGGGGAGTTTCGCGGCATTCCGACTTCGATGCCCCGGTTGCCCAAATTCAGTTGCCTTTGAATTTCGGGTGATCCCTCTTGAGCATGTAAGCTTCTGCTACTTGTTCTACATCACCCTTCCTTCCGCAAATGGCGAAACACTTTGACTCGATGAGTTTCACGGCATTCCGAATTCGATGCCCCGGTTGCCGAAATTCAGTTGCCTTTGAATTTCGGGTGATCCCTCTTGAGCATGTATGCTTCTGCTACTTGTTCTACATCACACTTCCTTCCGCAAAGGGCGTAACGCTTTGACTTGGTGAGTTTCACGGCATTCCGACTTCGATGCCCCGGTTGCCGAAATTCAGTTGCCTTTGAATTTCGGGTGATCCCTCTTGAGCATGTATGCTTCTGCTACTTGTTCTACACCACACTTCCTTCCGCAAAGGGTGTAACGCTTTGACTCGGTGAGTTTCGCGGGATTCCGACTTCGATGCCCCGGTTGCCCAAATACAGTTTCCTTTGAATTTCTGGTGATCCCTCTTGAGCATGTATGCTTCTGCTACTTGTTCTACACCACACTTCCTTCCGCAAAGGGCGTAACGCTTTGACTGGATGAGTTTCGCGGCATTCCGACTTCGATGCCCCGGTTGCCGAAATTCAGTTGCCTTTGAATTTTGGGTGATCCCTCTTGACCATGTACGCTTCTGCTACTTGTTGGACATCACACTTCATTCCGCAAACAGCGAAACGCTTTGAATCGGTGAGTTTCGCGGCATTCCGACTTGGATTCCCCGGTTGCCGAAATTCAGTTGCCTTTGAATTTCGGGTGATCCCTCTTGAGCATGTATGCTTCTGCTACTTGTTCTACATCACACTTCCTTCCGCAAACAGCGAAACGCTTTGACTCGGTGAGTTTCGCGGCATTCCGACTTCGATGCCCCGGTTGCCGAAATTCAGTTGCCTTTGAATTTCGGGTGATCCCTCTTGAGCATGTATGCTTCTGCTACTTGTTCTACATCACACTTCCTTCCGCAAAGGGCGAAACGCTTTGACTGGATGAGTTTCGCGGCATTCCGACTTCGATGCCCCGGTTGCCGAAATTCAGTTGCCTTTGAATTTCGGGTGATCCCTCTTGAGCATGTATGCTTCTGCTACTTGTTCTACACCACACTTCCTTCCGCAAAGGGCGTAACGCTTTGACTCGATGAGGTTCCCGGCATTCCGACTTCGATGCCTCGGTTGCCGAAATTCAGTTGCCTTTGAATTTCGGGTGATCCCTCTTGAGCATGTATGCTTCTGCTACTTGTTCTACATCACACTTCCTTCCGCAAAGGGCGTAACGCTTTGACTGGATGAGTTTCGCGGCATTCCGACTTCGATGTCCCGGTTGCCGAAATTCAGTTGCCTTTGAATTTCGGGTGATCCCTCTTGAGCATGTATGCTTCTGCTACTTGTTCTACACCACACTTCCTTTCGCAAAGGGCGAAACGTTTTGACTGGATGAGTTTCGCGGCATTCCGACTTCGATTCCCGGTTGCCGAAATTCAGTTGCCTTAGAATTTCGGGGGATCCCTCTTGTGCATGTATGCTTCTGCTACTTGTTCTACACCACACTTCCTTCCGCAAAGGGCGAAACGTTTTGACTCGATGAGTTTCGCGCAATTCCGATTTCGATGCCGCGGTTGCAGAAATTCAGTTGCCTTTGAATTTCGGGTGATCCCTCTTGAGCATGTATGCTTCTGCTACTTGTTCTACATCACACTTCCTTCCGCAAAGGGCGTAACGCTTTGACTGGATGAGTTTCGCGGCCTTCCGACTTCGATGCCCCGGTTGCCGAAATTCAGTTGCCTTTGAATTTCGGGTGATCCCTCTTGAGCATGTATGCTTCTGCTACTTGTTCTACATCACACTTCTTTCCTCAAACAGCGAAAAGCTTTGACTGGATGAGTTTCGCGGCATTCTGACTTCGATGCCCCGGTTGCCGAAATTCAGTTGCCTTTTAATTTCGGGTGATCCCTCTTGAGCATGTATGCTTCTGCTACTTGTTCTAAACCACACTTCCTTCCGCAAAGGGCGTAACGCTTTGACTGGATGAGTTTCGCGGCATTCCGACTTTGATGCCCAGTTGCCGAAATTCAGTTGCCTTTGAATTTCGGGTGATCCCTCTTGAGCATGTATGCTTCTTCTACTTGTTCTAAACCACACTTCCTTCCGCAAAGGGCGTAACACTTTGACTGGATGAGTTTCGCGGCATTTCGACTTTGATGCCCCTGTTGCCGAAATTCAGTTGCCTTTGAATTTCGGGTGATCCCTCTTGAGCATGAATGCTTCTGCTACTTTTTCTAAACCACAATTCCTTCCGCAAAGGGCGTAACGCTTTGACTGGATGAGTTTCGCGGCATTCCGACTTCGATGCCCCGGTTGCCGAAATTCAGTTGCCTTTGAATTTCGGGTGATCCCTCTTGAGCATGTATGCTTCTGCTACTTGTTCTACACCACACTTCATTCCGCAAAGGGCGTAACGCTTTGACTGGATGAGTTTCGCGGCATTCCGACTTCGATGCCCCGGTTGCCGAAATTCAGTTGCCTTTTAATTTCGGGTGATCCCTCTTGGAGCATGTGATTAATACTTAAAAAGTGCATGTTTATCAAGGTTTTTAACTAATCATCATTTCGCTACATGAAGTATCAATAACTCCTTAACTAAAGCATAGTTTTATAATAACAAAGTTTGATATTATAAGATACCTTAATTTATGGTAACTGCTCATTTTAAATGCAGGACATATCACATAAATAAAAGGATTGATTGATGGAGTTTACAGCATTGAAAGTTAAAGGACAAACGAGATGCGTCCCAAACTTAGAAAAGAGATGTCGGGTGCAGTCCCAACCGGAACATTTTGCTCGGTAATTGGATCCTATCTGGAGCTCTAGATTTCGGATTTAGGTTCCACTTTTATATGGATGAAAAGCGGATCAAGACAAAAGGCCTACAACTTCTATAGAGGAGCCCCAAGATTTGGCAAAAGGTCGTTTTGAAAAGTCCAAATTGAATGAACAACTTGAAGAACGTCCGAAGCTGTGCTGTGTCCTGCATTGCAGCCAAACATCGTTATTTAGTGTTTCGCCCATATCTTGAGTTCTAGAAGTCCAAATGACCTCATCTTTTTTTGCTTGGAAAGCTGAGCCAATTTGTCCTAGAAACCATTCTTGAGGATTCTGGCCAACATTATGATGTTATCAATGACCGTCATGATCAGCACAAGAAGATAAGGCAATTGTTATCTAGTCAAGATGTGGCCACCCACTCATCAATTAGTCAACAAATCAATAGTTCCAAAATTTCCTGGCCTATTAAAAGGTTGTGACTTACCATGTATTTGAAGGCATTCTTGGTTTCGCAACCCCCCCCCACCCCCCCCCCCCCCGTCAAGATCATGCTCTTGCTTTCTCTTCTTATTTGTATTGCTTTATTTCTTCTGCATTTCAATTTTAGTATATAAAGTTATATGCACTTCATTTTCCTTTCTGTTTACATAGTTAACATTTCTTTCTCATTTATGTTTCTTATCTGCGATGCATTTTATGTTCTCTGTTCTTTTTCATTTATGTTTAGCTAAGTTAAATTTAGTTTGTGCATGTACATTGTGAGATCAACTGAGTACACTAATTGAATGTAAGAATTACATCTAGGTATAAGCTATAACAAATCTATGACTATGGACCTAGTTCATCTGTTGGATAACTATCAAATTGTTTTATTATTGTTTATCTTGGGTTCACTTTTTAACCTACTTTGCTTGTTAATAATGGTTAATCTAGGATTTTATAGTTGTCTAAAGCACGTTGTTTACCAATCAATTTGATACTCTAATGGTCAATGTTTGTAAATTAAGCCCATTATACTTGTTATGGGGTGTATAAACCGACACACTTGCGCTATGAAGAGGATCTGGATTTGTCTGTTAGTCAATTATATGTTGTTGAATAATCTAGAAATGATACTGCCTGCCAACATTTTACCAAAGTAATAGCTGTATTCGAATAGGATAGACTAGATGTTATCAATGTTAACAATTTTATAATCTGATGGGAACCTCCTTTATGTGGTGACTTTCCAATTGTAGTAAGTAAGAGTTTATTATTGTTATACTTGTTTTGAAGTACCCTTGGTTAGTGATCCTCTAATCCTGTGAACATTTCGTTTGTTTATCATGGTTTAATTTACCTTACATTAATTTTCCCAACTCAAAGTTCTCATTAATTTCATTCATCTTCTTTCTCTAGTTACGTACTTGCTACAGAACATGAGTTGTTATGTATTTATTTTTGTTTAGTTGGTTTGTTAGTTACTTTCTTTAAATCTATTCCCTTTGATATTTCTTATGAAGACTTCTTAAGGCTATAAATGGAGGCTGGAACTGTGTGACCTTCTGGTCTTTTTGGATCTATTCTCAGGTGTAACAACGCGACGTACTGAGGATTGTACTTATTATTGTTCTTATTGTTGTTGTTGTTGTTGTTTTGGTTATTTATAATTTCATACAATTAACCTCTCATGTGGTTCGACCCCGGTATATTGCCTGGGTTTATTTATTACTTCGACCACTTCCTGACCACTTGGGAAAAGAAACATACGCGTTTAAGGTAAGCCTTTTTGTGGTTGTTGTCAGTAAGTGTTTTTAGCTAGCGGTTTGCCTGTAGCGATGAATCAGTGGTGAAATTCTCTTTTGTCGATAAATTTATAAGATTTTATTTTTATTTTCTCTTTTTCACTTTTCATTTTATTTAAACTTTGTTTTCTTATGTTTTCTTTTGTTTCTTTTTCTTCTCTTCTCCTTTCTTCCTTTTAATTCTCTTCTTACACGTTCATGAGAGTTTGGTCACGTACATTAAAGTACTTTGGGGTTCGGACTTTGTAGGGTTATCCTCATCATTTTCGAGAAAATATGTTAAATTACGTAAGATAGTTAAAGCAATTCACTTCATAGATGAGTTAATAAAGAGAATAAACCGTTGAATTAGGCAACGACTTGAGAGACCACATGAATCCCACAAGAACAAGTGCACCCTGCATGGCATCGGTTTTCCCTTCCTGATGCATCTCATTTTAATTTTAAGCCTCTCTCCGGCAATATATTTCAACTTTTACCATTGCTTTCATGGCTTTGACTTAGGAAATATCCTATACTTGCTATTTAACGGGAATATGAGGAGGTCTGTAATACATCATTTAATGACTCAAATTGTATTGCTTTATGAACAGCTCATTCGATTACAGCTTTTCTCTTATAATCATTTAACAAGAGTATTTAGTAAGCAATAAACAGGCCTACATAAATTTGAGACCAGGGGGGATGGATCCTATTCTAGTGCTGGGGCATGATATGCCAAACAACAATTTGTCAATTGAAGTGTTTATTCCATCTCACAGAAAAAACTCTTCTCAAATGACAAAATCAATCACTTTCAACTTCTTATAAAGGCCTAGGAGAAACATTTTACTCAATGTTGGGATTTGGCTGTCGAGCATTTTGCTTCAAATACTTGCCCAAATCGTGGTTTTGAAACTTATTAGGAGATTGGTTTCACATTTTAATTGGGGTTTTAACACCTAGAGATAGGCAAATGGTTGAATTGATGATTGACAATGGAAGCTTTTGAAGTATAACAGACACTAATGATAGCAATGGAAGTTTACTTAGACTTGCTAGATGAAAAAATGCTCAAAATTGGGACACCACTAGGTGGTATCTTATGATAGGCACCTAGTAAAACTCAACCTCATACTATTCTTAGTCGCGGCGGAGTATGCACAAAACCTCTAGCGGAAGATCATGACCTCCACAGCCAAGTTTTGCATCTTTTGCTAGAAAAGACTGAGGCACTACTGAATTAAAATAACGACAGTGGTCAATTTAAAATCTGTTATATGACATTTTGTGTGTCAGAATATTCATGTGAAACAATATGAGCATTGCTAACCCCAAAATGATTGTCCAAACTTTGTTTCTTTCAAGGAATGCCTCCATGGAACAAGCCCATGGCTGTTTTTTTAAACAGTTTCCAAAGACCCAAACCATAACCCATACTCTACAATATATATACCCTGGTTGGAGAAATCACGCAAATTTTAGTTGTGGAAAGAAGATTGATAGCAACAATCGCCAACAAACTTCCACATCCACCGTTTCAAGCACACCCTAATTTCCAAAATTCTTTCATGGCATATGACACCATCCTTTATTGCTCCACCTGACCTAGAAAGAAATTTTGAGGTAAACATTGCATGCATTCATTTGAAAAGCAGAGGACAAAATCAACTACTTCTAAACTTGCTTCCAAAGCTAATGATCCTGATTTTAAAGATGCTCTTGCCAAAACTTAACTATCTCGCCTTGCTCTAGTTTCCAAGAGATAATGGTAAGTTTCGCTGTCTCTAACCACCCCCTCCAACACCAAAATAGCCCAAAATCCAAAGGACGGCTAAATTAACAATGCAAATGCAAGTAGTTTCTGCGAAGCCTAACACAATTGGATCAAGTCAAAAATCTAGGTCATCCACTCTTCGTTACTAGTGGTAAGGTTAGATTGAAAAATCAGCCTATTCTTGAACCTTGTGATGAAAATATGATGACTTGAGTCTGTATCATCGTGAGGGTAAGGAAGTGAGGTTGATCAACCTGAACACTGCCAATAGAAAAGGTGCTGATCTACCCGCCAAGCTTTTCCATTTACCTCATGCCTCAATGACCAAACAAAGGAAAGATGTCTATATCAGCATAACTCTGAAATGATTTGAAATTTTCACCAACTCAGGTACAAGTGGATCCAGATTTTTACCTTTGTTGGTATGCTATTAAATCATGGTCACCAATTCCTATGCCATACAATTTTTGATAAGATACTTGTGCATACTGTGATGTGAGAAACACTGACATGTGAAAAAGAAAAGCGCTTTTTAGTCCGAATGCACCCACGCTAAAGTGCCATTCTTCAGAAACCAATAATGCTGTTTGAAATATATAAGACCCTGGTTGTTCCTACAATTTCGTTGGCTATTATATTGGTAGAACATAAAATTGAGAACAAGTGAGCTTCTTACTCCCTGATCTTGCGGAGCTAGTTGTGGAATGTTTGCTACTTCCATCATTCTAAGTGTTTGTCAACTAAGTCTCGCAATCTCAGGGTGAGTTAAAACGCAACCTCTAGTAACTCTTTGTTTAACCTCTGCCGATATGATCTGTCGTACTTAATATCGTAACTAGACCTAGAGGAATAATCTGCGAAGGATGTGTTCAAGATTACAAGTCGATAAATTCATTTAATCCTGCTGGATTTTATTGTCTTGGACACGCAACCTGTTGAAGCATGTATATGTCATTTCAGTATTATTTTAAGGGACGTTCCTTTCTTTGCCTGACGTTCTAATGCATTGTCGATTAGATTGTAGGAATGTGATGAATGATAGCTTATCATTTTGAAACCAGACAGTTTTGGAGATGAATATTTTCAAACATTTTGCAAGCAAACCGATGGATAGATGATAATGATGTTACAAGAAGTTGAGATGCTTATTGAAAGAATTTAGTTACATGATCAATCTTGTAATCTATCTTGTGAGTATAAATTGAGTATGGATGAATCTTGAAACGATTTGTCAAAATGATTTAATTCATCATTGGAAGAAAGATACGGATGAAAGAAAGGCACACCCCCAAATTTCATACCATATTTGTATATCCCTATCCCCCTTATGATCAACATAGTAGACATCCTAGATTTTGACATTTTGACATATCCACCAATCGATGATTACATTTCCTGAAGAAATCCTTAACTTTTCTCAGTTACAATGCCCTTGGTTTGCTAAAAAATGATCAATTTTCTTGTCTAACAGGAGATTTTGCCAGCCTCACTGTGAGTTACTGAAAGATCCAAAGGAAAAGGTTTTATTGAACGACCCCCCCCCCCCCCCCCCCCCCCGCTGACCACCCCCCCCCCCCCATTTTTACCTGAGATTGAACCTCTATATTGATTTATTCATAATAATTGTTCACTGCCTATCAAAATATTTCAAAAAATGCGAAATATTCGTCCTGACAATGATGGTAGAGTATATGTCATTAAACTTTGCCATTGCTTGGAATGCTCATAGTGGGAGTGCAAATTGCTCATCAGAAGAGGAGACGACTGACAAAAATCATATACAAAATGGATTTATATTGCGGGCGCTGCCTCCCACCATGTTCAAGGACCACAACATGCATTCTTGCAAAAACAATCATTTTGGTGATAGAAATAATTAGTCAAAAAGTTGATAATTTGGTCCCCAAATAAGTTTTGCTTTATTAAGTTCTCTGAACTCCATTTAATTGTCCTGAAACAACTAAGATCAAGAATGGATAATGGCGGTCCATTCTACATTAATTTGAAACATGTGTATCCTTATAGGGGGTTTTGATATTGGAGTAATCCAAAGATATGACATATGTTTTGAAGGTAAAATGAATATCGTTTAAAAGCTTACATTTGATTGGAGTTTCCTAGCTGGAATAATGAAATTCCATTGGTTTTTTGGAGTAATCTTATTGATACAAGAGTGTTTATTGATTATTTTTGTTTTTCTCGCACAATCTTTTTTTTTGTTGCTTTTTAGTTGTGACTTTTGTTTTGCTAGTCTCATCACCCCAGGTCAAATGGCAGGATAACGGGTATCTTCTGTGACATATGTCGGTTCTTTCAGTTTCCCAAATAACTTGAGTATCTGTTATGATATTTTGTACAATTCGTGTGCTTCTTTCTCCCTTGATATTTGAATCTCGTATCCAATTTGCTACTTTTGAAAATGGACAACCACTCTTGAAAAGTTTGAAAAGGTATTTTCCCGCTCTGCTCTCAGAATGCGGCCATTACAAAAATTTTACCGTGTGACTAGGTGTGAAAGGTTGACGGTTGTGGCTAATTGAATCATGGAATAGTCTCAATTTGAAAGATTGATTCGCTGGCTAATTTAGAGAGCAAAATGGTTTACGTATTATCAAGGTGAGTCCTCCAATTCTTTCATTTCACACATGCCTGGAACAGGTAAAAGCACCTTTTGCAAAGAAACTGGTCGTGCAAAAACGAACATGGAAGTCCTGTCACAAGATGTGCCAGATGGACTTGTAATGGCGACCTCATAGTCGTTCTTTAGGAATGGTAAATGCTTGTAAACCGGAGCTGAAGATAAGATAGACAATTCATATAAGGGATTGGTGGCCTGAGTAAGGTGGGGTGTCTTTAAGATACATCTCTTTGTTGACGCCTTGGAGACGCATCCTTAGTGGAGGTCGTGCATTCGTGTTAAATTTCAACATTGATGTTAGGCGCCAGCAAATTCCGATAAAGGAATCATGGATCGTACTTAGTCTTGGGACATCTGGACTTAAAGAAAATAGACCCAGCTTTGTTTGCTAGTTTTTTAAGAAAAACCGGATTTCGGGAAGCCTTCATCCCCGGACCACTTTTGAGGGCGTTTAAGCGAGGTTCTTCGGAGGGCACGTAAAACCAAGTGAAAGATGTGAGCCACAATCACATACTAAACCTTAGTGATATCATACTATGCTTTTTCAATAATAAATTAAATTAATATAATGTATTGAGAGTCAGATGTGTGTATGCCAGACGCGTTGCTCTTGCTGTATGGACATACTATGCTAAAGCGGGGGATGTTGTGACTGTCTCGACAGCTGTATAGTGTGGTATGATTGCGATTTTGCAACTATTTTTTGCTCAAGCGCTCTATAAATTCTTCTTCTTCCTGTCCTGCTTCATTTCTGCGCACTCATCCCAGATGCACTTTAACTGAATCTGAGTCACGCGATTATATTCATCAAGAAATTGATAATGAAGTGTCATTACGTCAAGTATATGATAAGAGCAGGTTCTCTATCAAGGTAGAAGACTCATCATATAAGAATGCATTAATTACTTGTCCCGCGCGTCTGGCCCCTCTCCTAATTTGTGTTTTATCTGTTGTAGATCCAGTGTTGGGAAAGAAAAAGAGTTTTTAGAATCAGCATAATCATCTTGGTCGGGTACTAGCTGGAGAAGAAAAGATTCATTTAGTGTAATGGGTGGAGGCCAGCCTTGGGTTAATGGGATGGTGTGTATGTCAATGGGCTGCATTTTTAGGAGGCCTTAGTCAAGGTTTTGGGGGTTTGTCTCCCAAGCTTTAGCAACTGGGGACAATCATTGGGAAAAATCAATTGCGAGAGGGAAAACTACAGGTCCCCAACAATTTGTCTCGACCCGACCTGATTTACCATTGTTTAACCTTATAGTAGGCTGGGGGGGATTGAGCCTTCATTGGCCTTTACCAGGTGGTCTGGGCACATTGGAAGAGATCTTTCATATTTCATCCTTGGCTCCAACTGCACGGAATTTCCACCATAAACCTATAGGGTTTGTTAAATGTTAATGGTTTTTTATTATTCTTTGATAAGTTGCTGTCTTTCCTTGATCAAGCTGTGGATGGAACAGGAAGTTTTCTAACATCTTCGGCACGACTGAATCATAGATCTCTGCTGCCCTACTGTCTGAACAATTGATCTAGTTGACTCAACTACAATCTTTTTCATGCCCCTGTCATTGATCCATCGCTTGATGTAAGTCTGTCTTAGAGCTTTTGGTTCTAACTAAGGAATAGCCGTAAGTTTTGTAAAAGCTTTAGAGTAGATTTGAGCCTTCTATCTGTGAAACCTTGTTGTCTTTTGGTTTTATTTAATAGCATATTATTTTGTTTTTTTGTTACTTCTTATGTTTGTTTACGTGTGTTTCAGGTTTTGTCCATTGTTCGCTGTTTCAGGTGATGTCTTTCTATTACTCTATCTTTCTAACCTTATTGTGTCCGAACATTGAGGACAACATGTCTCAGTTTGGGTTGGGCGGTTGATTGAGAACGTTTGTTAGTAGCCTTTAAAAAAAAAAAAAATACTATATACTTGCGTAACTGTTTTTTGTCTTATTATTAATTAACCATATTTGACAAAATATGATTATTAAGGGATGCAGAGTATGGATATCAATCTTTATTGACTCTAGAGACGCAATCTTAGTAAGATTTCAATACCAAGGTCTATCATAATACTTCTTGAAAAAATTTATTTTTTTTTCAGGTTCTACAAACTCTCACATTGTTATCACTTGATTTCTGCTCCTAGTACTTCTATTTAACAAGTCCGGTAATTAATTAAACCTTTTCATTTTCACACACACACTTTATACATATGATTGTGGGTTGCACATTTGTGATTATTACATTTAATTATGTTTCTTTTGTTGTTGAAAGGTAACCAACTATAAGGGAAAAGAGGAAATAGTATATAATTTTGGCAAAAAAAATAAAAAAAAAAAAAAAAAATAAAAAAAAGATAGTATTGATGATAATTTAAAACCGTGGATAAGTTTGGTTTCGTAGCCTCCCTATACCTAAAGCAATTAAGCCCGATTAGGGTGTGTTTTAACACCTTCAATACCCTTAATAAGTCATCTGAATTGGGAGCTAATTGGCCCAAAGCTTGTTACATGGGTTAAGGAGGGAATAATAGCTTAAGGGAATCAACATTAGCACTATCTACGTATCAGTATCTGCATCCCGAGGACGTTGTCGTAAGCTCTCGTTAAAGGTGGTGTCTCAACACCTAATGCCCTAAGGATCAACTGTGTCTGGGAGTCATTAGCCTAAAAACTCGTTACACTGTGTTAAAGATACATTGTGTTTTAATGTTGTATTGTGACTCATATAATATAAAAAGAGAAAAATAAAAAGACGAAAGAAAAAAAAAAGGAAAGAAGAAGAAAAAATTAATAATCCCAACCCAAAGGACAGGTTCACCTTAAACATTTTGAACATAATATTGTTTTCTTCTCAACAAAAGCCCCATCATCTTAGGTGTTTTCACTTGAGCACACAAAAAGAAGGTTTATTAATATTCTTTGTTTACGAAGAGTATGAAGCAAGAATATAAATTTAATGGAGAGTTTGTTTATCTGGTATAGATTAATGGAAGTTGAATATACTGGATGAATGCCTTGCTATTGTGGAACTTGCAAATTGTCTGTCTCTATTTTAACGCTTTAGATTACAATAGGGACTAGTTATAATTAAGCTGGTTGGGGATGGTTCTGTGATTAATACTTTTAAAAAGATGGCATGTTTATCAAGGTTTTATTTCATCATTTTGCACTTGAGTATCAATAACTCCTTAACTAAAAGCATTGTTTCCTAATAACAAGTTTGATATTATAAGATACCTTAATTTATGGTAAAATGCTCATTTTAAAATGCAGAGGGAACTATCACATAAATAAAAGGATTGATTGAGGAGTTTAAGCCATTTTGAAAGTTAAAGGAACTCAAAGAGATGGCCAAACTTAGAAAAAGATCGATGTCGGTGCACAGTCCAAACCGTGAACATTGCTCGGTAATCTGGATCTATATCGGGAGCTCTAGATTTCGGATTTAGGTCCACTTTATATGGATGGAAATGTAAGACAAAGGCCTAAAGACTTTCGTATGAGTGATGCCCAAGATTTGAAAAGGGTCGTTTTTGTGAAGTCCAAATTGATGAGGAACAACGAAAGAAGTTCCCGAAGCTGTCCTGCGAGCCCAAACACTATTTTAGTGTTTCCTAGCCCAATATCATTGAGTTCTTAGAAGTCCAAATGACCTTTCATCTTTTTTTTTGTTGGAAAGCTGAGACAATTTCCTAGAACATTCTTTCGAGGATTCTGGGCAAAATTATGATGTTATCAATGAGTCCTTGATCAGACAAGAAGATTAAGGATTGTTATCTAGTCAAGATCGATGTGGCCACCCACTCATTCAATTAGTCAACAAATCAATAGTTCCAAATTTTGGCCTATAAAAAGGAGGCACTTACCATGTATCTGAGGCATCTTGGTTTCCAGATCAAGATCATGCTCTTGCTTTCTCTCTTTGTATTGCTTATGTTTTGCTTTCATTAATATCAAGTTTATGCACTTCATTTCCTTTCGTTTACTTAGTTAACTTCTTTCTCATTTATGTTCTTACCTAGTTCATTTATGTTTCTTTCTTTCATTATGTTTAGCTAAGTTAATTATGTCAAGGTGAAAAGGGTACACTAATGGTGTAAGAATAAGTATAATATAAACTTAACATGGACCTTAACGTTGGATACTAACATGTTTTATATTTGTTATCTTGTTCACTTTTAATACTTTGCTTGTTAAATGGTTAATCTAGATTTATGTTGTATAACACTTGGTACAACAAATACTTGGTACTTTCTTAGCCCATACTGTATGGTATAACCGACACCTGAGCTATGAAAGGGACTTGATTTGTTGTTAACATAAGTTATAATCATGAATGCCTGCCAACATTTACAAGTATTAGCTTTATTCGAATAAGATAACTAATGTAATCATGTTAACAATTTATAATCTGATGGGAACCTCCTTTATGTGTGATTTCCAATTGAGTAATAAGAGTTTATATTATACTTGTTTGAAGTACCGTTAGTGGATCCTCTAACCTTGACATACGTTTTTATCATTGGTTAATCCTTACATTAATCTTCCAACTCAAAGTTCTCATTAATTTCTTCATCTTCTTCTATTACTACTACTACTACTATTGTTATTATTATTATTGTTATTGTTGTTATTTACATTCTGTAATATATCCCTTTGATCTTTTCATAAAACTCAGTATATAGGCTGGAAACCTGTGACCCGGTCTTTTGGATCATTCTCAGGTGTAACAACGCCACGTACTGAGTATTGTAATTATTATTGTTATTATTGTTGTTGTTGTTGTTGTTTTGTTATTTATAATTTATACAATTAACCTCTCTGTGGTTCGACCCCGGTCTTGCCGGGTTATTTATTACTTCGACACTCCTGCACTTGGGAAAAGACATCAAGCTTTTGGTCGTGTCAGCATGTATGCTTCTGCTACTTGTTCTACACCACACTTCCTTCCGCAAAAGGCGTAACGCTTTGACTGGATGAGTTTCGCGCATTCCGACTTCGATGCCCCGGTTGCCGAAATTCAGTTGCCTTTGAATTTCGGGTGATCCCTCATGAGCATGTATGCTTTTTACTACTTGTTCTACATCACACTCTCTTCCGCAAACAGCGAAAAGCTTTGAGTCGGTGAGTTTCGCGGTATTCCGCCTTCGACGACCCGATTGCCGAAATTCAGTTTGCCTTTGAATTTCGGGTGACTCCCTCTTGAGCATGTATAGCTTTTTGCTACTTGTTGGTTACATCACACATCTTCGCTTCCGCATAAAGGGCGTAAGCTTTGATCTGGATGAGTTTCGCGGCATTCCGACTTTCGATGCCCCCGGTATGCCGAAATTTACAGTTGCCTGTTGAATTTTCGGGTGATCCCTCGTTGAGATTGTATGCTTTCTTGCTGACTTGTTCTACATCACACTCTCTTCCCTGTGAAACAGCGGAACAACGCTTTGACTCGCGTGAGTTTTCGCGGGGTATTCCGACTTCGACGACGTCCCGGGTTGTCGAAATTCAGTTGCTCTTTTAATTTCTGGATAGATTCCTCTTGAGCATGTATAGCTTTGTGCTACTTGTTGTCTACACCACAGCTTCCCTTCCGCAAAGGGCGTAACGCTTTGACTGGATGAGTTTCGCGGCATTCCGACTTCGTATGCCCGTTGCTGTAATTCAGTTGCCTTTGAATTTCGGGTGATCCCTCTTGAGCATGTATGCTTTTGCTACTTGTTCTACATCACACTCTCTTCCGCAAACAGCGAAACGCTTTGACTCGGTGAGTTTCGCGGTTTCCGACTTCGATGACCCGGTTGCCGAAATTCAGTTGCCTTTGAATTTCGGTGTGATCCCTTCTTGAGCATGTAAGCTTCTGACTACTTGTTTTCTACTAGCACTATTTCCTTCCGCAAAGGGCGTAACGCTTTGACTGGATTGAGTTTCGCGGCATTCCGACTTCGTTTGTTCTGCCCCGGTTGTCGAAATTCAGTTGCCTTGTAATTTCGGGTGTATCCCTCTTGAGACCATGTATGCTT
>CM055364.1:21625580-21685541 GCA_029228515.1 Populus alba x Populus x berolinensis | reverse complement strand
CAAAACAAGCTTATCGCGAATGATACATTCGATTTGATCAAAAACCAAATTCGAAGCTTTAGACACATCTGCAAAGATCCTTGCATTCCGTTCTTGCAGATACAATACTGTAGCTGCGAAACCCAGTTTACGAGAAAAGTTGACGAAACTTTTTCCATGCCAAGAGACAATGGCCAATCGAATCCATTCATCCAAGCTTTTTTGTCATTCTTGGAATGTCACATCTATCACAAACATTCCACCATAATGCTTTCGCAAAGGAGCATTCAAAGAACAAGTGGTTGTGATCTTCATTATTGCAGAGACAGAGTGAGCACCTATTGGGACCATGAATACCAAACCGATGAAGTCTATCCTGCGTTGAGAGTTTCCGTTGGATAGCCACCCAAAGAAGAAATGCATGTCTTGGGGACAGCATTCTTGAACCACACGATGTCATGCCAATCAACCATTTGATGATGAATTCTTAGTTGTTCCCAAGCTACTTTGACTGAGAAACTCTGATTTGGCGAATCCAACCAAACAATCTCATCCTTTTGCCCCTTAGGAGTAGAGGTGGAAGGAATAGCTTCTAAAATGGGGTGCCAGCCAATAGCATGAGTGATAGGAATTCTCCATTCTAAGTTATTAATCAGCACGTTCACTCTCGCGTTGTGTTCCATACCTGAATCATAGATGAAACGTTCACCGTAGGTATCAGCGAGCGGGCTGTGAGGATGCCAATTGTCAAACCATAGAGAGGTTGTCATTCCATCTCCGATGACGTGCTTCATCTTCGGCCATGCTAAGGATCTGAGCTTTAGAATCTTTCCCCAAGCCCAAGAGCAGCTTCCTGGCGCCTTGATTGTCCAGAAATTCCTACCTCGCAAGAGATTGGATCTGATCCAAGTAGACCAGATTGAGCCATCTGAGTCATTGCACAAGTTCCAAATATGTTTCAACAAGGCAATCTTGTTCCATTCTGCTATCCTTTTTATGCCTAGCCCCCCCTCCTTTTTTGGAAGACATACCTGATCCCAAGCCACTTTAGCCCTGGTAGTTCTCATATCTGAACCTGACCAAAGAAAGGATCTCATAATTTGCTCAACATTTTTCACTACTTCCCCAGGTAATAGGAATAGAGATGCCCAATAGACCTGGATGGAGAATAAGACTGAGTTAATCAGTTGTACTCGCCCTGCGAAAGAGAGTGTTCTACAGGTCCAATGTCGAACTCTGGCGGTAATTCGATCCACGAGGCCCTTACAATTAACAGCCTTTAGTCTGGACGAGATAAGAGGCACTCCCAAATATTTCATAGGAAGCTCCCCCTCTCTAAACCCAAGAATACTGATAATCTGTTCCCTCTCAGCTCCTAACGAACCGCTCAAGAAGATGTCACTTTTGTTTGGATTTGGATATAGACCTGATAGAACCTGAAACTCTGTGAGTACATTTTTGATCATACGGATTGAATGTACATCCCCTTTGCTGAATATCATCAAGTCGTCGGCAAAGCAAAGATGAGAAATTCTGTCCTTCTTGCATCTCCAGTGGAACTTGAAGTTTTGGTTGGCACTCATATTGCAGAACAGCCCTGATAGGATTTCCATGCATAGGACAAACAAATATGGAGATAATGGATCACCTTGTCTCAGCCCTCTCCCCCTTGGAAGTAACCCGCAAGTTCACCGTTGACGTTGATTGAGAATTGACATGATGTAACACAAACCATGATCCAATCAATGACTGTTCTAGGGAATCCCATTTTTATCAACGTAGCATCAACGAAATCCCACCGAACAGAGTCATAAGCCTTCATCAGGTCTACTTTCATAGCACAACGAGCAGGACCCGTAGTTGTGTGATAGCCTTTCATTAGTTCCTGAGACAAAAGAATATTGTCGCTGATTCTCCGTCCAGAGATAAAAGCTGTTTGATACGGACCTACTAAGGATGGTAAAACAACTTTCATTCTCCCAGCTAGAATCTTCGCGATGCATTTGTATACTGTATTGCAGCAAGATATAGGACGAAAATCTGTCAACCTCGTAGGATTAGCAACTTTAGGGATAAGGGAAATGGATGTAGCATTCATTTCTTTAAGCATTCTACGAGTCTGGAAGAAGGAGCTAACAGCGTTGATTACATCTTCCCCCACTATGTGCCACATTCTTTTGAAGAAACCTGCGTTGAAGCCATCTGGACCAGGAGCTTTGTTGTTTTTCAAACTAAACATAGCATGCTTAATCTCCTCTCTTGTGACATCTTGTGCTAGTACATGCTGTTGAGTTGCCGACAATTTGTAAGTAATTGCCGATTGCATCACTTCCTCGTTCAGGACCCTAGGCATCTGTTTCACTCCCAATACACGCTGGAAGTATGCAATTACTTCTGATTTGACTGCCTCGTGTCCTTCAGCGACTTCTCCATCCTCCCTTGTAACCGAGAGAAGCTTATTTCTATTCTGTCTACCATTTACTGATTTGTGAAAGTAGCTAGTATTCTGATCCCCCAAGCTAAGCCATTGTATCCTTGCCTTTTGTCTGAAAAAACACTCTTCCGCCCTGACAGTAGAAGCATAGTTACGAACAGCATCTCTTTCTCGCATACGCAATGTTGGATCCTCAGGCGCTGTATGCAGAGCTTGTTGAGCCCTATCCATGTGATCTTTTGCATCTTTGACTCTATCGGAAATATTGGAGAAGTGAGTCTTATTGAAATGTTTAAGTTCCTGCTTTAGCTTCCTTAGTTTGCAACACAGTTGATACATTGGACACCCTCCTGAATGTTGATCCCATACTTTCTTCACCAAGGGCATGAACTCGTCATGATCCATCCACATATCGAAGAATCTGAATGGTTTCTTTATGTTCTGAACATTGCCAGTGACTTTTACCACCATGGGAGAATGATCTGACATACCAGCAGGCAAGAATCTCGCTTCCGACAATGGGAAGCGCATATTCCACTTCTCATTCACAAGCACTCTATCTAGTTTCCGCATAATCATATTCTCAGGACATTGGTTCGTCCAAGTATAATGCATACCTGAATACCGAAGATCATCCACTTTCGCTTCACGTATACATGTTTCCAATCTGTCCATATGACCAGCCCACGTAGAAGACCCCCTAACCTCTCTGACTGGTTGCGGATAGCATTAAAGTCGCCCATAAGAATCCATGGGGTTGACTCCCATCCATCACTACGACTCACAATATCAGACCATAAAGCCTCACGTACAGATGCATTATTGTCTCCGTAAATGATTGAAGTATTAAAACAGATATTGGTAGCTAATATCATGACAGAAACATGGATAGCCTGGTCTGACATTCCCAGAACATCCACCTTCACCAAATCAGCATTCCAACAAACCCAAATACGACCACGACAAGAGAAATCATAATTATACAAGAATGACCAATTACGCAGAAGAAGTTGCGAAACATTATCTTTATTCCTGTCTCTAACCCGAGTTTCAACCAAACCAAAAAAAACCATCCTCTCTTGATGGATGAGCTGACGCAGTTCTGAATGCTTTATGGGATCATTCAAACCTCTAACATTCCAACATCCAATAATCATAGGGAAATAGAGAGGAGTACCAAACATCAACACACGGATTACCTTGACTTGCCCCCCCTCGAGGAGCCAGATTTCTTACTCTTCTTTGAAAAGCCTGGAGAACCCGTTTTCTTTTTTTCTAGAGAGTCTCTAGCCTTGCTAGCTAACTGATTAATAAAAGTTTCCCCGTCAGAAGAAATCGGACTTTGCGGACTAGTTGGGATCAGTGACGTCGACTCCTTATCATCATCTTCCTTACCTGTACCACCTCCCATAACTCCAATATCAACATTCACCTCATGACTAACAGGGTTCATGGTTGCATTACAGATGGTTGAACTTTGATCTAAAGAAGTACATGCATCCCCTTCCTCCGGCACCATGTCTGCTCGTAAGCTCTTCAAAATAAGAGGAGAGGTAGGATTTTCATCTTCATAACAACCAGCATTGGGCACATCTAATGTCGCAGATTCATTCGTATTACAATCAGCACTCTGTAAAGCAGATGCTAAACAACCATTCTCATTACAATTAAGCTCTTTAGATGCCAAACAATCATTCTCACCAATCGTAACACCCTTATTTCGTTTACCAACTACCTGCCATTGAAGCTGATTATGCTTATTATCTGCATGTTTAGAGTTCACAGCTCCTATTTTCCTTTTGCCCTCTGCCCCCATTGTACGATCATCAACTTTACTGGTAGCACATATCGCTGTGGTATGTCCAAAGACATTGCAATTATTGCACCTTGAAGGAATCCATTCATAATCCGCTGAAATTGTTATGAATAACCCATTTGGACAGCGAAGGTCGTATTCCTTCACCAGCGTTTTCGAAGCTTCTATCTCAACGCAAACTCTTGCGTAGCTAAGCCTTTTACGCAACAATGTAGTAAGGTCAGCATGAAGGGGAACCCCAATAGCACTCGCTACATAACTCAGCCCCTTAACAGTCCAATACTCGAGAGGAACATTGTAGAGCTTAACCCATACCGGAACTCTATCCAGATCATCTTTCAAAAATTGCATGTTCGGATGCCAACGTTTAAGCACCAAAGGTCTGTTGGCCATGTGCCATGGGGCTCTCTCCAGAACATTAGTGGCGCGATCGACAGAATCAAAAGTGAAGAGAAAGAATCCATTATCAGAAGATAAAACTTCGGATAGACCGTGGGAGCCCCATATTCTTTTAGCAATAGAATTAACAACAGGATAGGGTAATTTCTGACCCACGAAATGACCAACTAGAGTGGATTTCCAAAGTTCACAGCCATCCTCAAAACACATCAAGTGGAGGAGCTACTGTCACACGACCATCAGTTATTGAGGGGGGAGCAAAATGCAAGTTACGGACTGGATTCATATCAAGGGACATCCTACCCTTATTTTCATCAACATCAGAGCCCTTCAAAGCATTTAAAAAATTCAATTTGGGGCTAAGGTGTAGCTGTTCTTGTTGCTTAGACCCAACCTTCAACTCATCACCTTTAGAACCCAACACAGGATTCATGTCATGACTATTTAGCATGTCTTGGAGCTCTAATTGTAAAGTATGTCCAGATTTAACTCCATTGTGATGATCAATGTCAGAGCTAACCATTGGAACAAATTTGACAGCAGAACACAAAGACAATTTGGCAGCATACAAATACTAGAAAAAACTCAGTCCAAGAAGCACTAATAAGCGACCAGCACTATGATTGGAACACCGATCAGTTCAAACATCCCAACGGTTCAAAGGAAGATACACATGTTATGTATAACATATTCAAAAATCAGCACAGTTGAACGGTTGGATCGCCGCAGATCTTAATTATACCGAAACTGACCTGAGAATGACGACCTTCTGTTGAACATGTAGACAACGTTGCTGGAGGCTTAATTTCTAATCTCCACCGTTCAGAATGTGTATCATAACCCGATGCATCACATATCCGAAAATAAGCTTGATCCAACGGTGGAAGAAGGAGAAATATGTCGGCGGCTCTGACTATTCCGAGAAGGATTTGTCCAGAAATATTCAAATGGCTGGCTTCCGCAGGAGGAATCCAATATGGACGATCCCTCTGGACAGAATGTAGGCAATATAGATGTTCACAACATACCAAAAAATAGTCTGGATCCAACGGTATAACAAGGCAAAACGGGCCGGCGACTCTGACAGCACTAGGGGGTTTTCCAGAAAATTTCAATTGTCCAGATTTCTTAAACGGCGAAAGCTTTAGAAGATCCCTCCGGTCAGAATGTAGACAATAGTTCAGTTCACAACATAACCAAATCTTGGCTTGATCCAACGGTGGTCGCCGGAGATATGGCTGTTGGAGCACCGCCCCTTTGAATCTTTCCTCTCTAACCTCTCTCTATACTCTCTCCTTGCTGTTTTAAATTTAGTCTTCTTTGAATGCTCCTTTGCGAAAGCATTATGGTGGAATGTTTGTGATAGATGCGACATTCCAAGAATGACAAAAAGCTTGGATGAATGGATTCGATTGGCCACTGTCTCTTGGCATGGAAAAAGTTTCGTCAACTTTTCTCGTAAACTGGGTTTCGCAGCTACAGTGTATTGTATCTGGCAAGAACGGAATGCAAGGATCTTTGCAGATGTGTCTAAAGCTTCGAATTTGGTTTTTGATCAAATCGAATGTATCATTCGCGATAAGCTTGTTTTGATAAGGAATGTTCAACAAACAGATGAAAACATAAGGATCCAAAGACTTTGGAGGGTCAATAACATGGACTCTTAATTTGATGTTTAGCTGGTTGTTTTTGTACCCCTAGCATATCTAGTTGGTCCAAGTTTTTGTTTTGTTGTGGCTAGCCTGTAGCCATTTGTTGGTTTTCGTTTCTGTCCTCATTGTAAATCTTGGGTATGCCCATTATATTCTTTGTATCATTTTCTTTTAATACATAAGTCAGCTTACCAAAAAAAAAAAAGCTTCCTATGAAATATTTGGGAGTGCCTCTTATCTCGTCCAGACTAAAGGCTGTTAATTGTAAGGGCCTCGTGGATCGAATTACCGCCAAAGTTCGACATTGGACCTGTAGAACACTCTCTTTCGCAGGGCGAGTACAACTGATTAACTCAGTCTTATTCTCCATCCAGGTCTATTGGGCATCTCTATTCCTATTACCTGGGGAAGTAGTGAAAAATGTTGAGCAAATTATGAGATCCTTTCTTTGGTCAGGTTCAGATATGAGCACTACCAGGGCTAAAGTGGCTTGGGATCAGGTATGTCTTCCAAAAAAGGAGGGGGGGCTAGGCATAAAAAGGATAGCAGAATGGAACAAGATTGCCTTGTTGAAACATATTTGGAACTTGTGCAATGACTCAGATGGCTCAATCTGGTCTACTTGGATCAGATCCAATCTCTTGCGAGGTAGGAATTTCTGGACAATCAAGGCGCCAGGAAGCTGCTCTTGGGCTTGGGGAAAGATTCTAAAGCTCAGATCCTTAGCATGGCCGAAGATGAAGCACGTCATCGGAGATGGAATGACAACCTCTCTATGGTTTGACAATTGGCATCCTCACAGCCCGCTCGCTGATACCTACGGTGAACGTTTCATCTATGATTCAGGTATGGAACACAACGCGAGAGTGAACGTGCTGATTAATAACTTAGAATGGAGAATTCCTATCACTCATGCTATTGGCTGGCACCCCATTTTAGAAGCTATTCCTTCCACCTCTACTCCTAAGGGGCAAAAGGATGAGATTGTTTGGTTGGATTCGCCAAATCAGAGTTTCTCAGTCAAAGTAGCTTGGGAACAACTAAGAATTCATCATCAAATGGTTGATTGGCATGACATCGTGTGGTTCAAGAATGCTGTCCCAAGACATGCATTTCTTCTTTGGGTGGCTATCCAACGGAAACTCTCATCGCAGGATAGACTTCATCGGTTTGGTATTCATGGTCCCGATAGGTGCTCACTCTGTCTCTGCAATAATGAAGATCACAACCACTTGTTCTTTGAATGCTCCTTTGCGAAAGCATTATGGTGGAATGTTTGTGATAGATGCGACATTCCAAGAATGACAAAAAGCTTGGATGAATGGATTCGATTGGCCACTGTCTCTTGGCATGGAAAAAGTTTCGTCAACTTTTCTCGTAAACTGGGTTTCGCAGCTACAGTGTATTGTATCTGGCAAGAACGGAATGCAAGGATCTTTGCAGATGTGTCTAAAGCTTCGAATTTGGTTTTTGATCAAATCGAATGTATCATTCGCGATAAGCTTGTTTTGATAAGGAATGTTCAACAAACAGATGAAAACATAAGGATCCAAAGACTTTGGAGGGTCAATAACATGGACTCTTAATTTGATGTTTAGCTGGTTGTTTTTGTACCCCTAGCATATCTAGTTGGTCCAAGTTTTTGTTTTGTTGTGGCTAGCCTGTAGCCATTTGTTGGTTTTCGTTTCTGTCCTCATTGTAAATCTTGGGTATGCCCATTATATTCTTTGTATCATTTTCTTTTAATACATAAGTCAGCTTACCAAAAAAAAAAAAGCTTCCTATGAAATATTTGGGAGTGCCTCTTATCTCGTCCAGACTAAAGGCTGTTAATTGTAAGGGCCTCGTGGATCGAATTACCGCCAAAGTTCGACATTGGACCTGTAGAACACTCTCTTTCGCAGGGCGAGTACAACTGATTAACTCAGTCTTATTCTCCATCCAGGTCTATTGGGCATCTCTATTCCTATTACCTGGGGAAGTAGTGAAAAATGTTGAGCAAATTATGAGATCCTTTCTTTGGTCAGGTTCAGATATGAGCACTACCAGGGCTAAAGTGGCTTGGGATCAGGTATGTCTTCCAAAAAAGGAGGGGGGGCTAGGCATAAAAAGGATAGCAGAATGGAACAAGATTGCCTTGTTGAAACATATTTGGAACTTGTGCAATGACTCAGATGGCTCAATCTGGTCTACTTGGATCAGATCCAATCTCTTGCGAGGTAGGAATTTCTGGACAATCAAGGCGCCAGGAAGCTGCTCTTGGGCTTGGGGAAAGATTCTAAAGCTCAGATCCTTAGCATGGCCGAAGATGAAGCACGTCATCGGAGATGGAATGACAACCTCTCTATGGTTTGACAATTGGCATCCTCACAGCCCGCTCGCTGATACCTACGGTGAACGTTTCATCTATGATTCAGGTATGGAACACAACGCGAGAGTGAACGTGCTGATTAATAACTTAGAATGGAGAATTCCTATCACTCATGCTATTGGCTGGCACCCCATTTTAGAAGCTATTCCTTCCACCTCTACTCCTAAGGGGCAAAAGGATGAGATTGTTTGGTTGGATTCGCCAAATCAGAGTTTCTCAGTCAAAGTAGCTTGGGAACAACTAAGAATTCATCATCAAATGGTTGATTGGCATGACATCGTGTGGTTCAAGAATGCTGTCCCAAGACATGCATTTCTTCTTTGGGTGGCTATCCAACGGAAACTCTCATCGCAGGATAGACTTCATCGGTTTGGTATTCATGGTCCCAATAGGTGCTCACTCTGTCTCTGCAATAATGAAGATCACAACCACTTGTTCTTTGAATGCTCCTTTGCGAAAGCATTATGGTGGAATGTTTGTGATAGATGCGACATTCCAAGAATGACAAAAAGCTTGGATGAATGGATTCGATTGGCCACTGTCTCTTGGCATGGAAAAAGTTTCGTCAACTTTTCTCGTAAACTGGGTTTCGCAGCTACAGTGTATTGTATCTGGCAAGAACGGAATGCAAGGATCTTTGCAGATGTGTCTAAAGCTTCGAATTTGGTTTTTGATCAAATCGAATGTATCATTCGCGATAAGCTTGTTTTGATAAGGAATGTTCAACAAACAGATGAAAACATAAGGATCCAAAGACTTTGGAGGGTCAATAACATGGACTCTTAATTTGATGTTTAGCTGGTTGTTTTTGTACCCCTAGCATATCTAGTTGGTCCAAGTTTTTGTTTTGTTGTGGCTAGCCTGTAGCCATTTGTTGGTTTTCGTTTCTGTCCTCATTGTAAATCTTGGGTATGCCCATTATATTCTTTGTATCATTTTCTTTTAATACATAAGTCAGCTTACCAAAAAAAAAAAGCTTCCTATGAAATATTTGGGAGTGCCTCTTATCTCGTCCAGACTAAAGGCTGTTAATTGTAAGGGCCTCGTGGATCGAATTACCGCCAAAGTTCGACATTGGACCTGTAGAACACTCTCTTTCGCAGGGCGAGTACAACTGATTAACTCAGTCTTATTCTCCATCCAGGTCTATTGGGCATCTCTATTCCTATTACCTGGGGAAGTAGTGAAAAATGTTGAGCAAATTATGAGATCCTTTCTTTGGTCAGGTTCAGATATGAGCACTACCAGGGCTAAAGTGGCTTGGGATCAGGTATGTCTTCCAAAAAAGGAGGGGGGGCTAGGCATAAAAAGGATAGCAGAATGGAACAAGATTGCCTTGTTGAAACATATTTGGAACTTGTGCAATGACTCAGATGGCTCAATCTGGTCTACTTGGATCAGATCCAATCTCTTGCGAGGTAGGAATTTCTGGACAATCAAGGCGCCAGGAAGCTGCTCTTGGGCTTGGGGAAAGATTCTAAAGCTCAGATCCTTAGCATGGCCGAAGATGAAGCACGTCATCGGAGATGGAATGACAACCTCTCTATGGTTTGACAATTGGCATCCTCACAGCCCGCTCGCTGATACCTACGGTGAACGTTTCATCTATGATTCAGGTATGGAACACAACGCGAGAGTGAACGTGCTGATTAATAACTTAGAATGGAGAATTCCTATCACTCATGCTATTGGCTGGCACCCCATTTTAGAAGCTATTCCTTCCACCTCTACTCCTAAGGGGCAAAAGGATGAGATTGTTTGGTTGGATTCGCCAAATCAGAGTTTCTCAGTCAAAGTAGCTTGGGAACAACTAAGAATTCATCATCAAATGGTTGATTGGCATGACATCGTGTGGTTCAAGAATGCTGTCCCAAGACATGCATTTCTTCTTTGGGTGGCTATCCAACGGAAACTCTCATCGCAGGATAGACTTCATCGGTTTGGTATTCATGGTCCCAATAGGTGCTCACTCTGTCTCTGCAATAATGAAGATCACAACCACTTGTTCTTTGAATGCTCCTTTGCGAAAGCATTATGGTGGAATGTTTGTGATAGATGCGACATTCCAAGAATGACAAAAAGCTTGGATGAATGGATTCGATTGGCCACTGTCTCTTGGCATGGAAAAAGTTTCGTCAACTTTTCTCGTAAACTGGGTTTCGCAGCTACAGTGTATTGTATCTGGCAAGAACGGAATGCAAGGATCTTTGCAGATGTGTCTAAAGCTTCGAATTTGGTTTTTGATCAAATCGAATGTATCATTCGCGATAAGCTTGTTTTGATAAGGAATGTTCAACAAACAGATGAAAACATAAGGATCCAAAGACTTTGGAGGGTCAATAACATGGACTCTTAATTTGATGTTTAGCTGGTTGTTTTTGTACCCCTAGCATATCTAGTTGGTCCAAGTTTTTGTTTTGTTGTGGCTAGCCTGTAGCCATTTGTTGGTTTTCGTTTCTGTCCTCATTGTAAATCTTGGGTATGCCCATTATATTCTTTGTATCATTTTCTTTTAATACATAAGTCAGCTTACCAAAAAAAAAAAAGCTTCCTATGAAATATTTGGGAGTGCCTCTTATCTCGTCCAGACTAAAGGCTGTTAATTGTAAGGGCCTCGTGGATCGAATTACCGCCAAAGTTCGACATTGGACCTGTAGAACACTCTCTTTCGCAGGGCGAGTACAACTGATTAACTCAGTCTTATTCTCCATCCAGGTCTATTGGGCATCTCTATTCCTATTACCTGGGGAAGTAGTGAAAAATGTTGAGCAAATTATGAGATCCTTTCTTTGGTCAGGTTCAGATATGAGCACTACCAGGGCTAAAGTGGCTTGGGATCAGGTATGTCTTCCAAAAAAGGAGGGGGGGCTAGGCATAAAAAGGATAGCAGAATGGAACAAGATTGCCTTGTTGAAACATATTTGGAACTTGTGCAATGACTCAGATGGCTCAATCTGGTCTACTTGGATCAGATCCAATCTCTTGCGAGGTAGGAATTTCTGGACAATCAAGGCGCCAGGAAGCTGCTCTTGGGCTTGGGGAAAGATTCTAAAGCTCAGATCCTTAGCATGGCCGAAGATGAAGCACGTCATCGGAGATGGAATGACAACCTCTCTATGGTTTGACAATTGGCATCCTCACAGCCCGCTCGCTGATACCTACGGTGAACGTTTCATCTATGATTCAGGTATGGAACACAACGCGAGAGTGAACGTGCTGATTAATAACTTAGAATGGAGAATTCCTATCACTCATGCTATTGGCTGGCACCCCATTTTAGAAGCTATTCCTTCCACCTCTACTCCTAAGGGGCAAAAGGATGAGATTGTTTGGTTGGATTCGCCAAATCAGAGTTTCTCAGTCAAAGTAGCTTGGGAACAACTAAGAATTCATCATCAAATGGTTGATTGGCATGACATCGTGTGGTTCAAGAATGCTGTCCCAAGACATGCATTTCTTCTTTGGGTGGCTATCCAACGGAAACTCTCATCGCAGGATAGACTTCATCGGTTTGGTATTCATGGTCCCAATAGGTGCTCACTCTGTCTCTGCAATAATGAAGATCACAACCACTTGTTCTTTGAATGCTCCTTTGCGAAAGCATTATGGTGGAATGTTTGTGATAGATGCGACATTCCAAGAATGACAAAAAGCTTGGATGAATGGATTCGATTGGCCACTGTCTCTTGGCATGGAAAAAGTTTCGTCAACTTTTCTCGTAAACTGGGTTTCGCAGCTACAGTGTATTGTATCTGGCAAGAACGGAATGCAAGGATCTTTGCAGATGTGTCTAAAGCTTCGAATTTGGTTTTTGATCAAATCGAATGTATCATTCGCGATAAGCTTGTTTTGATAAGGAATGTTCAACAAACAGATGAAAACATAAGGATCCAAAGACTTTTTTTTTTTTTTTTTTTTTGGTAAGCTGACTTATGTATTAAAAGAAAATGATACAAAGAATATAATGGGCATACCCAAGATTTACAATGAGGACAGAAACGAAAACCCACAAATGGCTACAGGCTAGCCACAACAAAACAAAAACTTGGACCAACTAGATATGCTAGGGGTACAAAAACAACCAGCTAAACATCAAATTAAGAGTCCATGTTATTGACCCTCCAAAGTCTTTGGATCCTTATGTTTTCATCTGTTTGTTGAACATTCCTCATCAAAACAAGCTTATCACGAATGATACATTCGATTTGATCAAAAACCAAATTCGAAGCTTTAGACACATCTGCAAAGATCCTTGCATTCCGTTCTTGCCGGATCCAAAGACTTTGGAGGGTCAATAACATGGACTCTTAATTTGATGTTTAGCTGGTTGTTTTTGTACCCCTAGCATATCTAGTTGGTCCAAGTTTTTGTTTTGTTGTGGCTAGCCTGTAGCCATTTGTTGGTTTTCGTTTCTGTCCTCATTGTAAATCTTGGGTATGCCCATTATATTCTTTGTATCATTTTCTTTTAATACATAAGTCAGCTTACCAAAAAAAAAAAAGCTTCCTATGAAATATTTGGGAGTGCCTCTTATCTCGTCCAGACTAAAGGCTGTTAATTGTAAGGGCCTCGTGGATCGAATTACCGCCAAAGTTCGACATTGGACCTGTAGAACACTCTCTTTCGCAGGGCGAGTACAACTGATTAACTCAGTCTTATTCTCCATCCAGGTCTATTGGGCATCTCTATTCCTATTACCTGGGGAAGTAGTGAAAAATGTTGAGCAAATTATGAGATCCTTTCTTTGGTCAGGTTCAGATATGAGCACTACCAGGGCTAAAGTGGCTTGGGATCAGGTATGTCTTCCAAAAAAGGAGGGGGGGCTAGGCATAAAAAGGATAGCAGAATGGAACAAGATTGCCTTGTTGAAACATATTTGGAACTTGTGCAATGACTCAGATGGCTCAATCTGGTCTACTTGGATCAGATCCAATCTCTTGCGAGGTAGGAATTTCTGGACAATCAAGGCGCCAGGAAGCTGCTCTTGGGCTTGGGGAAAGATTCTAAAGCTCAGATCCTTAGCATGGCCGAAGATGAAGCACGTCATCGGAGATGGAATGACAACCTCTCTATGGTTTGACAATTGGCATCCTCACAGCCCGCTCGCTGATACCTACGGTGAACGTTTCATCTATGATTCAGGTATGGAACACAACGCGAGAGTGAACGTGCTGATTAATAACTTAGAATGGAGAATTCCTATCACTCATGCTATTGGCTGGCACCCCATTTTAGAAGCTATTCCTTCCACCTCTACTCCTAAGGGGCAAAAGGATGAGATTGTTTGGTTGGATTCGCCAAATCAGAGTTTCTCAGTCAAAGTAGCTTGGGAACAACTAAGAATTCATCATCAAATGGTTGATTGGCATGACATCGTGTGGTTCAAGAATGCTGTCCCAAGACATGCATTTCTTCTTTGGGTGGCTATCCAACGGAAACTCTCAACGCAGGATAGACTTCATCGGTTTGGTATTCATGGTCCCAATAGGTGCTCACTCTGTCTCTGCAATAATGAAGATCACAACCACTTGTTCTTTGAATGCTCCTTTGCGAAAGCATTATGGTGGAATGTTTGTGATAGATGCGACATTCCAAGAATGACAAAAAGCTTGGATGAATGGATTCGATTGGCCACTGTCTCTTGGCATGGAAAAAGTTTCGTCAACTTTTCTCGTAAACTGGGTTTCGCAGCTACAGTGTATTGTATCTGGCAAGAACGGAATGCAAGGATCTTTGCAGATGTGTCTAAAGCTTCGAATTTGGTTTTTGATCAAATCGAATGTATCATTCGCGATAAGCTTGTTTTGATAAGGAATGTTCAACAAACAGATGAAAACATAAGGATCCAAAGACTTTGGAGGGTCAATAACATGGACTCTTAATTTGATGTTTAGCTGGTTGTTTTTGTACCCCTAGCATATCTAGTTGGTCCAAGTTTTTGTTTTGATGTGGCTAGCCTGTAGCCATTTGTTGGGTTTCGTTTCTGTCCTCATTGTAAATCTTGGGTATGCCCATTATATTCTTTGTATCATTTTCTTTTAATACATAAGTCAGCTTACCAAAAAAAAAGAAAGCATTATGGTGGAATGTTTGTGATAGATGCGACATTCCAAGAATGACAAAAAGCTTGGATGAATGGATTCGATTGGCCACTGTCTCTTGGCATGGAAAAAGTTTCGTCAACTTTTCTCGTAAACTGGGTTTCGCAGCTACAGTGTATTGTATCTGGCAAGAACGGAATGCAAGGATCTTTGCAGATGTGTCTAAAGCTTCGAATTTGGTTTTTGATCAAATCGAATGTATCATTCGCGATAAGCTTGTTTTGATAAGGAATGTTCAACAAACAGATGAAAACATAAGGATCCAAAGACTTTGGAGGGTCAATAACATGGACTCTTAATTTGATGTTTAGCTGGTTGTTTTTGTACCCCTAGCATATCTAGTTGGTCCAAGTTTTTGTTTTGTTGTGGCTAGCCTGTAGCCATTTGTTGGTTTTCGTTTCTGTCCTCATTGTAAATCTTGGGTATGCCCATTATATTCTTTGTATCATTTTCTTTTAATACATAAGTCAGCTTACCAAAAAAAAAAAAGCTTCCTATGAAATATTTGGGAGTGCCTCTTATCTCGTCCAGACTAAAGGCTGTTAATTGTAAGGGCCTCGTGGATCGAATTACCGCCAAAGTTCGACATTGGACCTGTAGAACACTCTCTTTCGCAGGGCGAGTACAACTGATTAACTCAGTCTTATTCTCCATCCAGGTCTATTGGGCATCTCTATTCCTATTACCTGGGGAAGTAGTGAAAAATGTTGAGCAAATTATGAGATCCTTTCTTTGGTCAGGTTCAGATATGAGCACTACCAGGGCTAAAGTGGCTTGGGATCAGGTATGTCTTCCAAAAAAGGAGGGGGGGCTAGGCATAAAAAGGATAGCAGAATGGAACAAGATTGCCTTGTTGAAACATATTTGGAACTTGTGCAATGACTCAGATGGCTCAATCTGGTCTACTTGGATCAGATCCAATCTCTTGCGAGGTAGGAATTTCTAGACAATCAAGGCGCCAGGAAGCTGCTCTTGGGCTTGGGGAAAGATTCTAAAGCTCAGATCCTTAGCATGGCCGAAGATGAAGCACGTCATCGGAGATGGAATGACAACCTCTCTATGGTTTGACAATTGGCATCCTCACAGCCCGCTCGCTGATACCTACGGTGAACGTTTCATCTATGATTCAGGTATGGAACACAACGCGAGAGTGAACGTGCTGATTAATAACTTAGAATGGAGAATTCCTATCACTCATGCTATTGGCTGGCACCCCATTTTAGAAGCTATTCCTTCCACCTCTACTCCTAAGGGGCAAAAGGATGAGATTGTTTGGTTGGATTCGCCAAATCAGAGTTTCTCAGTCAAAGTAGCTTGGGAACAACTAAGAATTCATCATCAAATGGTTGATTGGCATGACATCGTGTGGTTCAAGAATGCTGTCCCAAGACATGCATTTCTTCTTTGGGTGGCTATCCAACGGAAACTCTCATCGCAGGATAGACTTCATCGGTTTGGTATTCATGGTCCCAATAGGTGCTCACTCTGTCTCTGCAATAATGAAGATCACAACCACTTGTTCTTTGAATGCTCCTTTGCGAAAGCATTATGGTGGAATGTTTGTGATAGATGCGACATTCCAAGAATGACAAAAAGCTTGGATGAATGGATTCGATTGGCCACTGTCTCTTGGCATGGAAAAAGTTTCGTCAACTTTTCTCGTAAACTGGGTTTCGCAGCTACAGTGTATTGTATCTGGCAAGAACGGAATGCAAGGATCTTTGCAGATGTGTCTAAAGCTTCGAATTTGGTTTTTGATCAAATCGAATGTATCATTCGCGATAAGCTTGTTTTGATAAGGAATGTTCAACAAACAGATGAAAACATAAGGATCCAAAGACTTTGGAGGGTCAATAACATGGACTCTTAATTTGATGTTTAGCTGGTTGTTTTTGTACCCCTAGCATATCTAGTTGGTCCAAGTTTTTGTTTTGTTGTGGCTAGCCTGTAGCCATTTGTTGGTTTTCGTTTCTGTCCTCATTGTAAATCTTGGGTATGCCCATTATATTCTTTGTATCATTTTCTTTTAATACATAAGTCAGCTTACCAAAAAAAAAAAAGCTTCCTATGAAATATTTGGGAGTGCCTCTTATCTCGTCCAGACTAAAGGCTGTTAATTGTAAGGGCCTCGTGGATCGAATTACCGCCAAAGTTCGACATTGGACCTGTAGAACACTCTCTTTCGCAGGGCGAGTACAACTGATTAACTCAGTCTTATTCTCCATCCAGGTCTATTGGGCATCTCTATTCCTATTACCTGGGGAAGTAGTGAAAAATGTTGAGCAAATTATGAGATCCTTTCTTTGGTCAGGTTCAGATATGAGCACTACCAGGGCTAAAGTGGCTTGGGATCAGGTATGTCTTCCAAAAAAGGAGGGGGGGCTAGGCATAAAAAGGATAGCAGAATGGAACAAGATTGCCTTGTTGAAACATATTTGGAACTTGTGCAATGACTCAGATGGCTCAATCTGGTCTACTTGGATCAGATCCAATCTCTTGCGAGGTAGGAATTTCTGGACAATCAAGGCGCCAGGAAGCTGCTCTTGGGCTTGGGGAAAGATTCTAAAGCTCAGATCCTTAGCATGGCCGAAGATGAAGCACGTCATCGGAGATGGAATGACAACCTCTCTATGGTTTGACAATTGGCATCCTCACAGCCCGCTCGCTGATACCTACGGTGAACGTTTCATCTATGATTCAGGTATGGAACACAACGCGAGAGTGAACGTGCTGATTAATAACTTAGAATGGAGAATTCCTATCACTCATGCTATTGGCTGGCACCCCATTTTAGAAGCTATTCCTTCCACCTCTACTCCTAAGGGGCAAAAGGATGAGATTGTTTGGTTGGATTCGCCAAATCAGAGTTTCTCAGTCAAAGTAGCTTGGGAACAACTAAGAATTCATCATCAAATGGTTGATTGGCATGACATCGTGTGGTTCAAGAATGCTGTCCCAAGACATGCATTTCTTCTTTGGGTGGCTATCCAACGGAAACTCTCATCGCAGGATAGACTTCATCGGTTTGGTATTCATGGTCCCAATAGGTGCTCACTCTGTCTCTGCAATAATGAAGATCACAACCACTTGTTCTTTGAATGCTCCTTTGCGAAAGCATTATGGTGGAATGTTTGTGATAGATGCGACATTCCAAGAATGACAAAAAGCTTGGATGAATGGATTCGATTGGCCACTGTCTCTTGGCATGGAAAAAGTTTCGTCAACTTTTCTCGTAAACTGGGTTTCGCAGCTACAGTGTATTGTATCTGGCAAGAACGGAATGCAAGGATCTTTGCAGATGTGTCTAAAGCTTCGAATTTGGTTTTTGATCAAATCGAATGTATCATTCGCGATAAGCTTGTTTTGATAAGGAATGTTCAACAAACAGATGAAAACATAAGGATCCAAAGACTTTGGAGGGTCAATAACATGGACTCTTAATTTGATGTTTAGCTGGTTGTTTTTGTACCCCTAGCATATCTAGTTGGTCCAAGTTTTTGTTTTGTTGTGGCTAGCCTGTAGCCATTTGTTGGTTTTCGTTTCTGTCCTCATTGTAAATCTTGGGTATGCCCATTATATTCTTTGTATCATTTTCTTTTAATACATAAGTCAGCTTACCAAAAAAAAAAAAGCTTCCTATGAAATATTTGGGAGTGCCTCTTATCTCGTCCAGACTAAAGGCTGTTAATTGTAAGGGCCTCGTGGATCGAATTACCGCCAAAGTTCGACATTGGACCTGTAGAACACTCTCTTTCGCAGGGCGAGTACAACTGATTAACTCAGTCTTATTCTCCATCCAGGTCTATTGGGCATCTCTATTCCTATTACCTGGGGAAGTAGTGAAAAATGTTGAGCAAATTATGAGATCCTTTCTTTGGTCAGGTTCAGATATGAGCACTACCAGGGCTAAAGTGGCTTGGGATCAGGTATGTCTTCCAAAAAAGGAGGGGGGGCTAGGCATAAAAAGGATAGCAGAATGGAACAAGATTGCCTTGTTGAAACATATTTGGAACTTGTGCAATGACTCAGATGGCTCAATCTGGTCTACTTGGATCAGATCCAATCTCTTGCGAGGTAGGAATTTCTGGACAATCAAGGCGCCAGGAAGCTGCTCTTGGGCTTGGGGAAAGATTCTAAAGCTCAGATCCTTAGCATGGCCGAAGATGAAGCACGTCATCGGAGATGGAATGACAACCTCTCTATGGTTTGACAATTGGCATCCTCACAGCCCGCTCGCTGATACCTACGGTGAACGTTTCATCTATGATTCAGGTATGGAACACAACGCGAGAGTGAACGTGCTGATTAATAACTTAGAATGGAGAATTCCTATCACTCATGCTATTGGCTGGCACCCCATTTTAGAAGCTATTCCTTCCACCTCTACTCCTAAGGGGCAAAAGGATGAGATTGTTTGGTTGGATTCGCCAAATCAGAGTTTCTCAGTCAAAGTAGCTTGGGAACAACTAAGAATTCATCATCAAATGGTTGATTGGCATGACATCGTGTGGTTCAAGAATGCTGTCCCAAGACATGCATTTCTTCTTTGGGTGGCTATCCAACGGAAACTCTCATCGCAGGATAGACTTCATCGGTTTGGTATTCATGGTCCCAATAGGTGCTCACTCTGTCTCTGCAATAATGAAGATCACAACCACTTGTTCTTTGAATGCTCCTTTGCGAAAGCATTATGGTGGAATGTTTGTGATAGATGCGACATTCCAAGAATGACAAAAAGCTTGGATGAATGGATTCGATTGGCCACTGTCTCTTGGCATGGAAAAAGTTTCGTCAACTTTTCTCGTAAACTGGGTTTCGCAGCTACAGTGTATTGTATCTGGCAAGAACGGAATGCAAGGATCTTTGCAGATGTGTCTAAAGCTTCGAATTTGGTTTTTGATCAAATCGAATGTATCATTCGCGATAAGCTTGTTTTGATAAGGAATGTTCAACAAACAGATGAAAACATAAGGATCCAAAGACTTTGGAGGGTCAATAACATGGACTCTTAATTTGATGTTTAGCTGGTTGTTTTTGTACCCCTAGCATATCTAGTTGGTCCAAGTTTTTGTTTTGTTGTGGCTAGCCTGTAGCCATTTGTTGGTTTTCGTTTCTGTCCTCATTGTAAATCTTGGGTATGCCCATTATATTCTTTGTATCATTTTCTTTTAATACATAAGTCAGCTTACCAAAAAAAAAAAAGCTTCCTATGAAATATTTGGGAGTGCCTCTTATCTCGTCCAGACTAAAGGCTGTTAATTGTAAGGGCCTCGTGGATCGAATTACCGCCAAAGTTCGACATTGGACCTGTAGAACACTCTCTTTCGCAGGGCGAGTACAACTGATTAACTCAGTCTTATTCTCCATCCAGGTCTATTGGGCATCTCTATTCCTATTACCTGGGGAAGTAGTGAAAAATGTTGAGCAAATTATGAGATCCTTTCTTTGGTCAGGTTCAGATATGAGCACTACCAGGGCTAAAGTGGCTTGGGATCAGGTATGTCTTCCAAAAAAGGAGGGGGGGCTAGGCATAAAAAGGATAGCAGAATGGAACAAGATTGCCTTGTTGAAACATATTTGGAACTTGTGCAATGACTCAGATGGCTCAATCTGGTCTACTTGGATCAGATCCAATCTCTTGCGAGGTAGGAATTTCTGGACAATCAAGGCGCCAGGAAGCTGCTCTTGGGCTTGGGGAAAGATTCTAAAGCTCAGATCCTTAGCATGGCCGAAGATGAAGCACGTCATCGGAGATGGAATGACAACCTCTCTATGGTTTGACAATTGGCATCCTCACAGCCCGCTCGCTGATACCTACGGTGAACGTTTCATCTATGATTCAGGTATGGAACACAACGCGAGAGTGAACGTGCTGATTAATAACTTAGAATGGAGAATTCCTATCACTCATGCTATTGGCTGGCACCCCATTTTAGAAGCTATTCCTTCCACCTCTACTCCTAAGGGGCAAAAGGATGAGATTGTTTGGTTGGATTCGCCAAATCAGAGTTTCTCAGTCAAAGTAGCTTGGGAACAACTAAGAATTCATCATCAAATGGTTGATTGGCATGACATCGTGTGGTTCAAGAATGCTGTCCCAAGACATGCATTTCTTCTTTGGGTGGCTATCCAACGGAAACTCTCATCGCAGGATAGACTTCATCGGTTTGGTATTCATGGTCCCAATAGGTGCTCACTCTGTCTCTGCAATAATGAAGATCACAACCACTTGTTCTTTGAATGCTCCTTTGCGAAAGCATTATGGTGGAATGTTTGTGATAGATGCGACATTCCAAGAATGACAAAAAGCTTGGATGAATGGATTCGATTGGCCACTGTCTCTTGGCATGGAAAAAGTTTCGTCAACTTTTCTCGTAAACTGGGTTTCGCAGCTACAGTGTATTGTATCTGGCAAGAACGGAATGCAAGGATCTTTGCAGATGTGTCTAAAGCTTCGAATTTGGTTTTTGATCAAATCGAATGTATCATTCGCGATAAGCTTGTTTTGATAAGGAATGTTCAACAAACAGATGAAAACATAAGGATCCAAAGACTTTGGAGGGTCAATAACATGGACTCTTAATTTGATGTTTAGCTGGTTGTTTTTGTACCCCTAGCATATCTAGTTGGTCCAAGTTTTTGTTTTGTTGTGGCTAGCCTGTAGCCATTTGTTGGTTTTCGTTTCTGTCCTCATTGTAAATCTTGGGTATGCCCATTATATTCTTTGTATCATTTTCTTTTAATACATAAGTCAGCTTACCAAAAAAAAAAAAGCTTCCTATGAAATATTTGGGAGTGCCTCTTATCTCGTCCAGACTAAAGGCTGTTAATTGTAAGGGCCTCGTGGATCGAATTACCGCCAAAGTTCGACATTGGACCTGTAGAACACTCTCTTTCGCAGGGCGAGTACAACTGATTAACTCAGTCTTATTCTCCATCCAGGTCTATTGGGCATCTCTATTCCTATTACCTGGGGAAGTAGTGAAAAATGTTGAGCAAATTATGAGATCCTTTCTTTGGTCAGGTTCAGATATGAGCACTACCAGGGCTAAAGTGGCTTGGGATCAGGTATGTCTTCCAAAAAAGGAGGGGGGGCTAGGCATAAAAAGGATAGCAGAATGGAACAAGATTGCCTTGTTGAAACATATTTGGAACTTGTGCAATGACTCAGATGGCTCAATCTGGTCTACTTGGATCAGATCCAATCTCTTGCGAGGTAGGAATTTCTGGACAATCAAGGCGCCAGGAAGCTGCTCTTGGGCTTGGGGAAAGATTCTAAAGCTCAGATCCTTAGCATGGCCGAAGATGAAGCACGTCATCGGAGATGGAATGACAACCTCTCTATGGTTTGACAATTGGCATCCTCACAGCCCGCTCGCTGATACCTACGGTGAACGTTTCATCTATGATTCAGGTATGGAACACAACGCGAGAGTGAACGTGCTGATTAATAACTTAGAATGGAGAATTCCTATCACTCATGCTATTGGCTGGCACCCCATTTTAGAAGCTATTCCTTCCACCTCTACTCCTAAGGGGCAAAAGGATGAGATTGTTTGGTTGGATTCGCCAAATCAGAGTTTCTCAGTCAAAGTAGCTTGGGAACAACTAAGAATTCATCATCAAATGGTTGATTGGCATGACATCGTGTGGTTCAAGAATGCTGTCCCAAGACATGCATTTCTTCTTTGGGTGGCTATCCAACGGAAACTCTCATCGCAGGATAGACTTCATCGGTTTGGTATTCATGGTCCCAATAGGTGCTCACTCTGTCTCTGCAATAATGAAGATCACAACCACTTGTTCTTTGAATGCTCCTTTGCGAAAGCATTATGGTGGAATGTTTGTGATAGATGCGACATTCCAAGAATGACAAAAAGCTTGGATGAATGGATTCGATTGGCCACTGTCTCTTGGCATGGAAAAAGTTTCGTCAACTTTTCTCGTAAACTGGGTTTCGCAGCTACAGTGTATTGTATCTGGCAAGAACGGAATGCAAGGATCTTTGCAGATGTGTCTAAAGCTTCGAATTTGGTTTTTGATCAAATCGAATGTATCATTCGCGATAAGCTTGTTTTGATAAGGAATGTTCAACAAACAGATGAAAACATAAGGATCCAAAGACTTTGGAGGGTCAATAACATGGACTCTTAATTTGATGTTTAGCTGGTTGTTTTTGTACCCCTAGCATATCTAGTTGGTCCAAGTTTTTGTTTTGTTGTGGCTAGCCTGTAGCCATTTGTTGGTTTTCGTTTCTGTCCTCATTGTAAATCTTGGGTATGCCCATTATATTCTTTGTATCATTTTCTTTTAATACATAAGTCAGCTTACCAAAAAAAAAAAAGCTTCCTATGAAATATTTGGGAGTGCCTCTTATCTCGTCCAGACTAAAGGCTGTTAATTGTAAGGGCCTCGTGGATCGAATTACCGCCAAAGTTCGACATTGGACCTGTAGAACACTCTCTTTCGCAGGGCGAGTACAACTGATTAACTCAGTCTTATTCTCCATCCAGGTCTATTGGGCATCTCTATTCCTATTACCTGGGGAAGTAGTGAAAAATGTTGAGCAAATTATGAGATCCTTTCTTTGGTCAGGTTCAGATATGAGCACTACCAGGGCTAAAGTGGCTTGGGATCAGGTATGTCTTCCAAAAAAGGAGGGGGGGCTAGGCATAAAAAGGATAGCAGAATGGAACAAGATTGCCTTGTTGAAACATATTTGGAACTTGTGCAATGACTCAGATGGCTCAATCTGGTCTACTTGGATCAGATCCAATCTCTTGCGAGGTAGGAATTTCTGGACAATCAAGGCGCCAGGAAGCTGCTCTTGGGCTTGGGGAAAGATTCTAAAGCTCAGATCCTTAGCATGGCCGAAGATGAAGCACGTCATCGGAGATGGAATGACAACCTCTCTATGGTTTGACAATTGGCATCCTCACAGCCCGCTCGCTGATACCTACGGTGAACGTTTCATCTATGATTCAGGTATGGAACACAACGCGAGAGTGAACGTGCTGATTAATAACTTAGAATGGAGAATTCCTATCACTCATGCTATTGGCTGGCACCCCATTTTAGAAGCTATTCCTTCCACCTCTACTCCTAAGGGGCAAAAGGATGAGATTGTTTGGTTGGATTCGCCAAATCAGAGTTTCTCAGTCAAAGTAGCTTGGGAACAACTAAGAATTCATCATCAAATGGTTGATTGGCATGACATCGTGTGGTTCAAGAATGCTGTCCCAAGACATGCATTTCTTCTTTGGGTGGCTATCCAACGGAAACTCTCATCGCAGGATAGACTTCATCGGTTTGGTATTCATGGTCCCAATAGGTGCTCACTCTGTCTCTGCAATAATGAAGATCACAACCACTTGTTCTTTGAATGCTCCTTTGCGAAAGCATTATGGTGGAATGTTTGTGATAGATGCGACATTCCAAGAATGACAAAAAGCTTGGATGAATGGATTCGATTGGCCACTGTCTCTTGGCATGGAAAAAGTTTCGTCAACTTTTCTCGTAAACTGGGTTTCGCAGCTACAGTGTATTGTATCTGGCAAGAACGGAATGCAAGGATCTTTGCAGATGTGTCTAAAGCTTCGAATTTGGTTTTTGATCAAATCGAATGTATCATTCGCGATAAGCTTGTTTTGATAAGGAATGTTCAACAAACAGATGAAAACATAAGGATCCAAAGACTTTGGAGGGTCAATAACATGGACTCTTAATTTGATGTTTAGCTGGTTGTTTTTGTACCCCTAGCATATCTAGTTGGTCCAAGTTTTTGTTTTGTTGTGGCTAGCCTGTAGCCATTTGTTGGTTTTCGTTTCTGTCCTCATTGTAAATCTTGGGTATGCCCATTATATTCTTTGTATCATTTTCTTTTAATACATAAGTCAGCTTACCAAAAAAAAAAAAGCTTCCTATGAAATATTTGGGAGTGCCTCTTATCTCGTCCAGACTAAAGGCTGTTAATTGTAAGGGCCTCGTGGATCGAATTACCGCCAAAGTTCGACATTGGACCTGTAGAACACTCTCTTTCGCAGGGCGAGTACAACTGATTAACTCAGTCTTATTCTCCATCCAGGTCTATTGGGCATCTCTATTCCTATTACCTGGGGAAGTAGTGAAAAATGTTGAGCAAATTATGAGATCCTTTCTTTGGTCAGGTTCAGATATGAGCACTACCAGGGCTAAAGTGGCTTGGGATCAGGTATGTCTTCCAAAAAAGGAGGGGGGGCTAGGCATAAAAAGGATAGCAGAATGGAACAAGATTGCCTTGTTGAAACATATTTGGAACTTGTGCAATGACTCAGATGGCTCAATCTGGTCTACTTGGATCAGATCCAATCTCTTGCGAGGTAGGAATTTCTGGACAATCAAGGCGCCAGGAAGCTGCTCTTGGGCTTGGGGAAAGATTCTAAAGCTCAGATCCTTAGCATGGCCGAAGATGAAGCACGTCATCGGAGATGGAATGACAACCTCTCTATGGTTTGACAATTGGCATCCTCACAGCCCGCTCGCTGATACCTACGGTGAACGTTTCATCTATGATTCAGGTATGGAACACAACGCGAGAGTGAACGTGCTGATTAATAACTTAGAATGGAGAATTCCTATCACTCATGCTATTGGCTGGCACCCCATTTTAGAAGCTATTCCTTCCACCTCTACTCCTAAGGGGCAAAAGGATGAGATTGTTTGGTTGGATTCGCCAAATCAGAGTTTCTCAGTCAAAGTAGCTTGGGAACAACTAAGAATTCATCATCAAATGGTTGATTGGCATGACATCGTGTGGTTCAAGAATGCTGTCCCAAGACATGCATTTCTTCTTTGGGTGGCTATCCAACGGAAACTCTCATCGCAGGATAGACTTCATCGGTTTGGTATTCATGGTCCCAATAGGTGCTCACTCTGTCTCTGCAATAATGAAGATCACAACCACTTGTTCTTTGAATGCTCCTTTGCGAAAGCATTATGGTGGAATGTTTGTGATAGATGCGACATTCCAAGAATGACAAAAAGCTTGGATGAATGGATTCGATTGGCCACTGTCTCTTGGCATGGAAAAAGTTTCGTCAACTTTTCTCGTAAACTGGGTTTCGCAGCTACAGTGTATTGTATCTGGCAAGAACGGAATGCAAGGATCTTTGCAGATGTGTCTAAAGCTTCGAATTTGGTTTTTGATCAAATCGAATGTATCATTCGCGATAAGCTTGTTTTGATAAGGAATGTTCAACAAACAGATGAAAACATAAGGATCCAAAGACTTTGGAGGGTCAATAACATGGACTCTTAATTTGATGTTTAGCTGGTTGTTTTTGTACCCCTAGCATATCTAGTTGGTCCAAGTTTTTGTTTTGTTGTGGCTAGCCTGTAGCCATTTGTTGGTTTTCGTTTCTGTCCTCATTGTAAATCTTGGGTATGCCCATTATATTCTTTGTATCATTTTCTTTTAATACATAAGTCAGCTTACCAAAAAAAAAAAAGCTTCCTATGAAATATTTGGGAGTGCCTCTTATCTCGTCCAGACTAAAGGCTGTTAATTGTAAGGGCCTCGTGGATCGAATTACCGCCAAAGTTCGACATTGGACCTGTAGAACACTCTCTTTCGCAGGGCGAGTACAACTGATTAACTCAGTCTTATTCTCCATCCAGGTCTATTGGGCATCTCTATTCCTATTACCTGGGGAAGTAGTGAAAAATGTTGAGCAAATTATGAGATCCTTTCTTTGGTCAGGTTCAGATATGAGCACTACCAGGGCTAAAGTGGCTTGGGATCAGGTATGTCTTCCAAAAAAGGAGGGGGGGCTAGGCATAAAAAGGATAGCAGAATGGAACAAGATTGCCTTGTTGAAACATATTTGGAACTTGTGCAATGACTCAGATGGCTCAATCTGGTCTACTTGGATCAGATCCAATCTCTTGCGAGGTAGGAATTTCTGGACAATCAAGGCGCCAGGAAGCTGCTCTTGGGCTTGGGGAAAGATTCTAAAGCTCAGATCCTTAGCATGGCCGAAGATGAAGCACGTCATCGGAGATGGAATGACAACCTCTCTATGGTTTGACAATTGGCATCCTCACAGCCCGCTCGCTGATACCTACGGTGAACGTTTCATCTATGATTCAGGTATGGAACACAACGCGAGAGTGAACGTGCTGATTAATAACTTAGAATGGAGAATTCCTATCACTCATGCTATTGGCTGGCACCCCATTTTAGAAGCTATTCCTTCCACCTCTACTCCTAAGGGGCAAAAGGATGAGATTGTTTGGTTGGATTCGCCAAATCAGAGTTTCTCAGTCAAAGTAGCTTGGGAACAACTAAGAATTCATCATCAAATGGTTGATTGGCATGACATCGTGTGGTTCAAGAATGCTGTCCCAAGACATGCATTTCTTCTTTGGGTGGCTATCCAACGGAAACTCTCATCGCAGGATAGACTTCATCGGTTTGGTATTCATGGTCCCAATAGGTGCTCACTCTGTCTCTGCAATAATGAAGATCACAACCACTTGTTCTTTGAATGCTCCTTTGCGAAAGCATTATGGTGGAATGTTTGTGATAGATGCGACATTCCAAGAATGACAAAAAGCTTGGATGAATGGATTCGATTGGCCACTGTCTCTTGGCATGGAAAAAGTTTCGTCAACTTTTCTCGTAAACTGGGTTTCGCAGCTACAGTGTATTGTATCTGGCAAGAACGGAATGCAAGGATCTTTGCAGATGTGTCTAAAGCTTCGAATTTGGTTTTTGATCAAATCGAATGTATCATTCGCGATAAGCTTGTTTTGATAAGGAATGTTCAACAAACAGATGAAAACATAAGGATCCAAAGACTTTGGAGGGTCAATAACATGGACTCTTAATTTGATGTTTAGCTGGTTGTTTTTGTACCCCTAGCATATCTAGTTGGTCCAAGTTTTTGTTTTGTTGTGGCTAGCCTGTAGCCATTTGTTGGTTTTCGTTTCTGTCCTCATTGTAAATCTTGGGTATGCCCATTATATTCTTTGTATCATTTTCTTTTAATACATAAGTCAGCTTACCAAAAAAAAAAAAGCTTCCTATGAAATATTTGGGAGTGCCTCTTATCTCGTCCAGACTAAAGGCTGTTAATTGTAAGGGCCTCGTGGATCGAATTACCGCCAAAGTTCGACATTGGACCTGTAGAACACTCTCTTTCGCAGGGCGAGTACAACTGATTAACTCAGTCTTATTCTCCATCCAGGTCTATTGGGCATCTCTATTCCTATTACCTGGGGAAGTAGTGAAAAATGTTGAGCAAATTATGAGATCCTTTCTTTGGTCAGGTTCAGATATGAGCACTACCAGGGCTAAAGTGGCTTGGGATCAGGTATGTCTTCCAAAAAAGGAGGGGGGGCTAGGCATAAAAAGGATAGCAGAATGGAACAAGATTGCCTTGTTGAAACATATTTGGAACTTGTGCAATGACTCAGATGGCTCAATCTGGTCTACTTGGATCAGATCCAATCTCTTGCGAGGTAGGAATTTCTGGACAATCAAGGCGCCAGGAAGCTGCTCTTGGGCTTGGGGAAAGATTCTAAAGCTCAGATCCTTAGCATGGCCGAAGATGAAGCACGTCATCGGAGATGGAATGACAACCTCTCTATGGTTTGACAATTGGCATCCTCACAGCCCGCTCGCTGATACCTACGGTGAACGTTTCATCTATGATTCAGGTATGGAACACAACGCGAGAGTGAACGTGCTGATTAATAACTTAGAATGGAGAATTCCTATCACTCATGCTATTGGCTGGCACCCCATTTTAGAAGCTATTCCTTCCACCTCTACTCCTAAGGGGCAAAAGGATGAGATTGTTTGGTTGGATTCGCCAAATCAGAGTTTCTCAGTCAAAGTAGCTTGGGAACAACTAAGAATTCATCATCAAATGGTTGATTGGCATGACATCGTGTGGTTCAAGAATGCTGTCCCAAGACATGCATTTCTTCTTTGGGTGGCTATCCAACGGAAACTCTCATCGCAGGATAGACTTCATCGGTTTGGTATTCATGGTCCCAATAGGTGCTCACTCTGTCTCTGCAATAATGAAGATCACAACCACTTGTTCTTTGAATGCTCCTTTGCGAAAGCATTATGGTGGAATGTTTGTGATAGATGCGACATTCCAAGAATGACAAAAAGCTTGGATGAATGGATTCGATTGGCCACTGTCTCTTGGCATGGAAAAAGTTTCGTCAACTTTTCTCGTAAACTGGGTTTCGCAGCTACAGTGTATTGTATCTGGCAAGAACGGAATGCAAGGATCTTTGCAGATGTGTCTAAAGCTTCGAATTTGGTTTTTGATCAAATCGAATGTATCATTCGCGATAAGCTTGTTTTGATAAGGAATGTTCAACAAACAGATGAAAACATAAGGATCCAAAGACTTTGGAGGGTCAATAACATGGACTCTTAATTTGATGTTTAGCTGGTTGTTTTTGTACCCCTAGCATATCTAGTTGGTCCAAGTTTTTGTTTTGTTGTGGCTAGCCTGTAGCCATTTGTTGGTTTTCGTTTCTGTCCTCATTGTAAATCTTGGGTATGCCCATTATATTCTTTGTATCATTTTCTTTTAATACATAAGTCAGCTTACCAAAAAAAAAAAAGCTTCCTATGAAATATTTGGGAGTGCCTCTTATCTCGTCCAGACTAAAGGCTGTTAATTGTAAGGGCCTCGTGGATCGAATTACCGCCAAAGTTCGACATTGGACCTGTAGAACACTCTCTTTCGCAGGGCGAGTACAACTGATTAACTCAGTCTTATTCTCCATCCAGGTCTATTGGGCATCTCTATTCCTATTACCTGGGGAAGTAGTGAAAAATGTTGAGCAAATTATGAGATCCTTTCTTTGGTCAGGTTCAGATATGAGCACTACCAGGGCTAAAGTGGCTTGGGATCAGGTATGTCTTCCAAAAAAGGAGGGGGGGCTAGGCATAAAAAGGATAGCAGAATGGAACAAGATTGCCTTGTTGAAACATATTTGGAACTTGTGCAATGACTCAGATGGCTCAATCTGGTCTACTTGGATCAGATCCAATCTCTTGCGAGGTAGGAATTTCTGGACAATCAAGGCGCCAGGAAGCTGCTCTTGGGCTTGGGGAAAGATTCTAAAGCTCAGATCCTTAGCATGGCCGAAGATGAAGCACGTCATCGGAGATGGAATGACAACCTCTCTATGGTTTGACAATTGGCATCCTCACAGCCCGCTCGCTGATACCTACGGTGAACGTTTCATCTATGATTCAGGTATGGAACACAACGCGAGAGTGAACGTGCTGATTAATAACTTAGAATGGAGAATTCCTATCACTCATGCTATTGGCTGGCACCCCATTTTAGAAGCTATTCCTTCCACCTCTACTCCTAAGGGGCAAAAGGATGAGATTGTTTGGTTGGATTCGCCAAATCAGAGTTTCTCAGTCAAAGTAGCTTGGGAACAACTAAGAATTCATCATCAAATGGTTGATTGGCATGACATCGTGTGGTTCAAGAATGCTGTCCCAAGACATGCATTTCTTCTTTGGGTGGCTATCCAACGGAAACTCTCATCGCAGGATAGACTTCATCGGTTTGGTATTCATGGTCCCAATAGGTGCTCACTCTGTCTCTGCAATAATGAAGATCACAACCACTTGTTCTTTGAATGCTCCTTTGCGAAAGCATTATGGTGGAATGTTTGTGATAGATGCGACATTCCAAGAATGACAAAAAGCTTGGATGAATGGATTCGATTGGCCACTGTCTCTTGGCATGGAAAAAGTTTCGTCAACTTTTCTCGTAAACTGGGTTTCGCAGCTACAGTGTATTGTATCTGGCAAGAACGGAATGCAAGGATCTTTGCAGATGTGTCTAAAGCTTCGAATTTGGTTTTTGATCAAATCGAATGTATCATTCGCGATAAGCTTGTTTTGATAAGGAATGTTCAACAAACAGATGAAAACATAAGGATCCAAAGACTTTGGAGGGTCAATAACATGGACTCTTAATTTGATGTTTAGCTGGTTGTTTTTGTACCCCTAGCATATCTAGTTGGTCCAAGTTTTTGTTTTGTTGTGGCTAGCCTGTAGCCATTTGTTGGTTTTCGTTTCTGTCCTCATTGTAAATCTTGGGTATGCCCATTATATTCTTTGTATCATTTTCTTTTAATACATAAGTCAGCTTACCAAAAAAAAAAAAGCTTCCTATGAAATATTTGGGAGTGCCTCTTATCTCGTCCAGACTAAAGGCTGTTAATTGTAAGGGCCTCGTGGATCGAATTACCGCCAAAGTTCGACATTGGACCTGTAGAACACTCTCTTTCGCAGGGCGAGTACAACTGATTAACTCAGTCTTATTCTCCATCCAGGTCTATTGGGCATCTCTATTCCTATTACCTGGGGAAGTAGTGAAAAATGTTGAGCAAATTATGAGATCCTTTCTTTGGTCAGGTTCAGATATGAGCACTACCAGGGCTAAAGTGGCTTGGGATCAGGTATGTCTTCCAAAAAAGGAGGGGGGGCTAGGCATAAAAAGGATAGCAGAATGGAACAAGATTGCCTTGTTGAAACATATTTGGAACTTGTGCAATGACTCAGATGGCTCAATCTGGTCTACTTGGATCAGATCCAATCTCTTGCGAGGTAGGAATTTCTGGACAATCAAGGCGCCAGGAAGCTGCTCTTGGGCTTGGGGAAAGATTCTAAAGCTCAGATCCTTAGCATGGCCGAAGATGAAGCACGTCATCGGAGATGGAATGACAACCTCTCTATGGTTTGACAATTGGCATCCTCACAGCCCGCTCGCTGATACCTACGGTGAACGTTTCATCTATGATTCAGGTATGGAACACAACGCGAGAGTGAACGTGCTGATTAATAACTTAGAATGGAGAATTCCTATCACTCATGCTATTGGCTGGCACCCCATTTTAGAAGCTATTCCTTCCACCTCTACTCCTAAGGGGCAAAAGGATGAGATTGTTTGGTTGGATTCGCCAAATCAGAGTTTCTCAGTCAAAGTAGCTTGGGAACAACTAAGAATTCATCATCAAATGGTTGATTGGCATGACATCGTGTGGTTCAAGAATGCTGTCCCAAGACATGCATTTCTTCTTTGGGTGGCTATCCAACGGAAACTCTCATCGCAGGATAGACTTCATCGGTTTGGTATTCATGGTCCCAATAGGTGCTCACTCTGTCTCTGCAATAATGAAGATCACAACCACTTGTTCTTTGAATGCTCCTTTGCGAAAGCATTATGGTGGAATGTTTGTGATAGATGCGACATTCCAAGAATGACAAAAAGCTTGGATGAATGGATTCGATTGGCCACTGTCTCTTGGCATGGAAAAAGTTTCGTCAACTTTTCTCGTAAACTGGGTTTCGCAGCTACAGTGTATTGTATCTGGCAAGAACGGAATGCAAGGATCTTTGCAGATGTGTCTAAAGCTTCGAATTTGGTTTTTGATCAAATCGAATGTATCATTCGCGATAAGCTTGTTTTGATAAGGAATGTTCAACAAACAGATGAAAACATAAGGATCCAAAGACTTTGGAGGGTCAATAACATGGACTCTTAATTTGATGTTTAGCTGGTTGTTTTTGTACCCCTAGCATATCTAGTTGGTCCAAGTTTTTGTTTTGTTGTGGCTAGCCTGTAGCCATTTGTTGGTTTTCGTTTCTGTCCTCATTGTAAATCTTGGGTATGCCCATTATATTCTTTGTATCATTTTCTTTTAATACATAAGTCAGCTTACCAAAAAAAAAAAAGCTTCCTATGAAATATTTGGGAGTGCCTCTTATCTCGTCCAGACTAAAGGCTGTTAATTGTAAGGGCCTCGTGGATCGAATTACCGCCAAAGTTCGACATTGGACCTGTAGAACACTCTCTTTCGCAGGGCGAGTACAACTGATTAACTCAGTCTTATTCTCCATCCAGGTCTATTGGGCATCTCTATTCCTATTACCTGGGGAAGTAGTGAAAAATGTTGAGCAAATTATGAGATCCTTTCTTTGGTCAGGTTCAGATATGAGCACTACCAGGGCTAAAGTGGCTTGGGATCAGGTATGTCTTCCAAAAAAGGAGGGGGGGCTAGGCATAAAAAGGATAGCAGAATGGAACAAGATTGCCTTGTTGAAACATATTTGGAACTTGTGCAATGACTCAGATGGCTCAATCTGGTCTACTTGGATCAGATCCAATCTCTTGCGAGGTAGGAATTTCTGGACAATCAAGGCGCCAGGAAGCTGCTCTTGGGCTTGGGGAAAGATTCTAAAGCTCAGATCCTTAGCATGGCCGAAGATGAAGCACGTCATCGGAGATGGAATGACAACCTCTCTATGGTTTGACAATTGGCATCCTCACAGCCCGCTCGCTGATACCTACGGTGAACGTTTCATCTATGATTCAGGTATGGAACACAACGCGAGAGTGAACGTGCTGATTAATAACTTAGAATGGAGAATTCCTATCACTCATGCTATTGGCTGGCACCCCATTTTAGAAGCTATTCCTTCCACCTCTACTCCTAAGGGGCAAAAGGATGAGATTGTTTGGTTGGATTCGCCAAATCAGAGTTTCTCAGTCAAAGTAGCTTGGGAACAACTAAGAATTCATCATCAAATGGTTGATTGGCATGACATCGTGTGGTTCAAGAATGCTGTCCCAAGACATGCATTTCTTCTTTGGGTGGCTATCCAACGGAAACTCTCATCGCAGGATAGACTTCATCGGTTTGGTATTCATGGTCCCAATAGGTGCTCACTCTGTCTCTGCAATAATGAAGATCACAACCACTTGTTCTTTGAATGCTCCTTTGCGAAAGCATTATGGTGGAATGTTTGTGATAGATGCGACATTCCAAGAATGACAAAAAGCTTGGATGAATGGATTCGATTGGCCACTGTCTCTTGGCATGGAAAAAGTTTCGTCAACTTTTCTCGTAAACTGGGTTTCGCAGCTACAGTGTATTGTATCTGGCAAGAACGGAATGCAAGGATCTTTGCAGATGTGTCTAAAGCTTCGAATTTGGTTTTTGATCAAATCGAATGTATCATTCGCGATAAGCTTGTTTTGATAAGGAATGTTCAACAAACAGATGAAAACATAAGGATCCAAAGACTTTGGAGGGTCAATAACATGGACTCTTAATTTGATGTTTAGCTGGTTGTTTTTGTACCCCTAGCATATCTAGTTGGTCCAAGTTTTTGTTTTGTTGTGGCTAGCCTGTAGCCATTTGTTGGTTTTCGTTTCTGTCCTCATTGTAAATCTTGGGTATGCCCATTATATTCTTTGTATCATTTTCTTTTAATACATAAGTCAGCTTACCAAAAAAAAAAAAGCTTCCTATGAAATATTTGGGAGTGCCTCTTATCTCGTCCAGACTAAAGGCTGTTAATTGTAAGGGCCTCGTGGATCGAATTACCGCCAAAGTTCGACATTGGACCTGTAGAACACTCTCTTTCGCAGGGCGAGTACAACTGATTAACTCAGTCTTATTCTCCATCCAGGTCTATTGGGCATCTCTATTCCTATTACCTGGGGAAGTAGTGAAAAATGTTGAGCAAATTATGAGATCCTTTCTTTGGTCAGGTTCAGATATGAGCACTACCAGGGCTAAAGTGGCTTGGGATCAGGTATGTCTTCCAAAAAAGGAGGGGGGGCTAGGCATAAAAAGGATAGCAGAATGGAACAAGATTGCCTTGTTGAAACATATTTGGAACTTGTGCAATGACTCAGATGGCTCAATCTGGTCTACTTGGATCAGATCCAATCTCTTGCGAGGTAGGAATTTCTGGACAATCAAGGCGCCAGGAAGCTGCTCTTGGGCTTGGGGAAAGATTCTAAAGCTCAGATCCTTAGCATGGCCGAAGATGAAGCACGTCATCGGAGATGGAATGACAACCTCTCTATGGTTTGACAATTGGCATCCTCACAGCCCGCTCGCTGATACCTACGGTGAACGTTTCATCTATGATTCAGGTATGGAACACAACGCGAGAGTGAACGTGCTGATTAATAACTTAGAATGGAGAATTCCTATCACTCATGCTATTGGCTGGCACCCCATTTTAGAAGCTATTCCTTCCACCTCTACTCCTAAGGGGCAAAAGGATGAGATTGTTTGGTTGGATTCGCCAAATCAGAGTTTCTCAGTCAAAGTAGCTTGGGAACAACTAAGAATTCATCATCAAATGGTTGATTGGCATGACATCGTGTGGTTCAAGAATGCTGTCCCAAGACATGCATTTCTTCTTTGGGTGGCTATCCAACGGAAACTCTCATCGCAGGATAGACTTCATCGGTTTGGTATTCATGGTCCCAATAGGTGCTCACTCTGTCTCTGCAATAATGAAGATCACAACCACTTGTTCTTTGAATGCTCCTTTGCGAAAGCATTATGGTGGAATGTTTGTGATAGATGCGACATTCCAAGAATGACAAAAAGCTTGGATGAATGGATTCGATTGGCCACTGTCTCTTGGCATGGAAAAAGTTTCGTCAACTTTTCTCGTAAACTGGGTTTCGCAGCTACAGTGTATTGTATCTGGCAAGAACGGAATGCAAGGATCTTTGCAGATGTGTCTAAAGCTTCGAATTTGGTTTTTGATCAAATCGAATGTATCATTCGCGATAAGCTTGTTTTGATAAGGAATGTTCAACAAACAGATGAAAACATAAGGATCCAAAGACTTTGGAGGGTCAATAACATGGACTCTTAATTTGATGTTTAGCTGGTTGTTTTTGTACCCCTAGCATATCTAGTTGGTCCAAGTTTTTGTTTTGTTGTGGCTAGCCTGTAGCCATTTGTTGGTTTTCGTTTCTGTCCTCATTGTAAATCTTGGGTATGCCCATTATATTCTTTGTATCATTTTCTTTTAATACATAAGTCAGCTTACCAAAAAAAAAAAAGCTTCCTATGAAATATTTGGGAGTGCCTCTTATCTCGTCCAGACTAAAGGCTGTTAATTGTAAGGGCCTCGTGGATCGAATTACCGCCAAAGTTCGACATTGGACCTGTAGAACACTCTCTTTCGCAGGGCGAGTACAACTGATTAACTCAGTCTTATTCTCCATCCAGGTCTATTGGGCATCTCTATTCCTATTACCTGGGGAAGTAGTGAAAAATGTTGAGCAAATTATGAGATCCTTTCTTTGGTCAGGTTCAGATATGAGCACTACCAGGGCTAAAGTGGCTTGGGATCAGGTATGTCTTCCAAAAAAGGAGGGGGGGCTAGGCATAAAAAGGATAGCAGAATGGAACAAGATTGCCTTGTTGAAACATATTTGGAACTTGTGCAATGACTCAGATGGCTCAATCTGGTCTACTTGGATCAGATCCAATCTCTTGCGAGGTAGGAATTTCTGGACAATCAAGGCGCCAGGAAGCTGCTCTTGGGCTTGGGGAAAGATTCTAAAGCTCAGATCCTTAGCATGGCCGAAGATGAAGCACGTCATCGGAGATGGAATGACAACCTCTCTATGGTTTGACAATTGGCATCCTCACAGCCCGCTCGCTGATACCTACGGTGAACGTTTCATCTATGATTCAGGTATGGAACACAACGCGAGAGTGAACGTGCTGATTAATAACTTAGAATGGAGAATTCCTATCACTCATGCTATTGGCTGGCACCCCATTTTAGAAGCTATTCCTTCCACCTCTACTCCTAAGGGGCAAAAGGATGAGATTGTTTGGTTGGATTCGCCAAATCAGAGTTTCTCAGTCAAAGTAGCTTGGGAACAACTAAGAATTCATCATCAAATGGTTGATTGGCATGACATCGTGTGGTTCAAGAATGCTGTCCCAAGACATGCATTTCTTCTTTGGGTGGCTATCCAACGGAAACTCTCATCGCAGGATAGACTTCATCGGTTTGGTATTCATGGTCCCAATAGGTGCTCACTCTGTCTCTGCAATAATGAAGATCACAACCACTTGTTCTTTGAATGCTCCTTTGCGAAAGCATTATGGTGGAATGTTTGTGATAGATGCGACATTCCAAGAATGACAAAAAGCTTGGATGAATGGATTCGATTGGCCACTGTCTCTTGGCATGGAAAAAGTTTCGTCAACTTTTCTCGTAAACTGGGTTTCGCAGCTACAGTGTATTGTATCTGGCAAGAACGGAATGCAAGGATCTTTGCAGATGTGTCTAAAGCTTCGAATTTGGTTTTTGATCAAATCGAATGTATCATTCGCGATAAGCTTGTTTTGATAAGGAATGTTCAACAAACAGATGAAAACATAAGGATCCAAAGACTTTGGAGGGTCAATAACATGGACTCTTAATTTGATGTTTAGCTGGTTGTTTTTGTACCCCTAGCATATCTAGTTGGTCCAAGTTTTTGTTTTGTTGTGGCTAGCCTGTAGCCATTTGTTGGTTTTCGTTTCTGTCCTCATTGTAAATCTTGGGTATGCCCATTATATTCTTTGTATCATTTTCTTTTAATACATAAGTCAGCTTACCAAAAAAAAAAAAGCTTCCTATGAAATATTTGGGAGTGCCTCTTATCTCGTCCAGACTAAAGGCTGTTAATTGTAAGGGCCTCGTGGATCGAATTACCGCCAAAGTTCGACATTGGACCTGTAGAACACTCTCTTTCGCAGGGCGAGTACAACTGATTAACTCAGTCTTATTCTCCATCCAGGTCTATTGGGCATCTCTATTCCTATTACCTGGGGAAGTAGTGAAAAATGTTGAGCAAATTATGAGATCCTTTCTTTGGTCAGGTTCAGATATGAGCACTACCAGGGCTAAAGTGGCTTGGGATCAGGTATGTCTTCCAAAAAAGGAGGGGGGGCTAGGCATAAAAAGGATAGCAGAATGGAACAAGATTGCCTTGTTGAAACATATTTGGAACTTGTGCAATGACTCAGATGGCTCAATCTGGTCTACTTGGATCAGATCCAATCTCTTGCGAGGTAGGAATTTCTGGACAATCAAGGCGCCAGGAAGCTGCTCTTGGGCTTGGGGAAAGATTCTAAAGCTCAGATCCTTAGCATGGCCGAAGATGAAGCACGTCATCGGAGATGGAATGACAACCTCTCTATGGTTTGACAATTGGCATCCTCACAGCCCGCTCGCTGATACCTACGGTGAACGTTTCATCTATGATTCAGGTATGGAACACAACGCGAGAGTGAACGTGCTGATTAATAACTTAGAATGGAGAATTCCTATCACTCATGCTATTGGCTGGCACCCCATTTTAGAAGCTATTCCTTCCACCTCTACTCCTAAGGGGCAAAAGGATGAGATTGTTTGGTTGGATTCGCCAAATCAGAGTTTCTCAGTCAAAGTAGCTTGGGAACAACTAAGAATTCATCATCAAATGGTTGATTGGCATGACATCGTGTGGTTCAAGAATGCTGTCCCAAGACATGCATTTCTTCTTTGGGTGGCTATCCAACGGAAACTCTCATCGCAGGATAGACTTCATCGGTTTGGTATTCATGGTCCCAATAGGTGCTCACTCTGTCTCTGCAATAATGAAGATCACAACCACTTGTTCTTTGAATGCTCCTTTGCGAAAGCATTATGGTGGAATGTTTGTGATAGATGCGACATTCCAAGAATGACAAAAAGCTTGGATGAATGGATTCGATTGGCCACTGTCTCTTGGCATGGAAAAAGTTTCGTCAACTTTTCTCGTAAACTGGGTTTCGCAGCTACAGTGTATTGTATCTGGCAAGAACGGAATGCAAGGATCTTTGCAGATGTGTCTAAAGCTTCGAATTTGGTTTTTGATCAAATCGAATGTATCATTCGCGATAAGCTTGTTTTGATAAGGAATGTTCAACAAACAGATGAAAACATAAGGATCCAAAGACTTTGGAGGGTCAATAACATGGACTCTTAATTTGATGTTTAGCTGGTTGTTTTTGTACCCCTAGCATATCTAGTTGGTCCAAGTTTTTGTTTTGTTGTGGCTAGCCTGTAGCCATTTGTTGGTTTTCGTTTCTGTCCTCATTGTAAATCTTGGGTATGCCCATTATATTCTTTGTATCATTTTCTTTTAATACATAAGTCAGCTTACCAAAAAAAAAAAAGCTTCCTATGAAATATTTGGGAGTGCCTCTTATCTCGTCCAGACTAAAGGCTGTTAATTGTAAGGGCCTCGTGGATCGAATTACCGCCAAAGTTCGACATTGGACCTGTAGAACACTCTCTTTCGCAGGGCGAGTACAACTGATTAACTCAGTCTTATTCTCCATCCAGGTCTATTGGGCATCTCTATTCCTATTACCTGGGGAAGTAGTGAAAAATGTTGAGCAAATTATGAGATCCTTTCTTTGGTCAGGTTCAGATATGAGCACTACCAGGGCTAAAGTGGCTTGGGATCAGGTATGTCTTCCAAAAAAGGAGGGGGGGCTAGGCATAAAAAGGATAGCAGAATGGAACAAGATTGCCTTGTTGAAACATATTTGGAACTTGTGCAATGACTCAGATGGCTCAATCTGGTCTACTTGGATCAGATCCAATCTCTTGCGAGGTAGGAATTTCTGGACAATCAAGGCGCCAGGAAGCTGCTCTTGGGCTTGGGGAAAGATTCTAAAGCTCAGATCCTTAGCATGGCCGAAGATGAAGCACGTCATCGGAGATGGAATGACAACCTCTCTATGGTTTGACAATTGGCATCCTCACAGCCCGCTCGCTGATACCTACGGTGAACGTTTCATCTATGATTCAGGTATGGAACACAACGCGAGAGTGAACGTGCTGATTAATAACTTAGAATGGAGAATTCCTATCACTCATGCTATTGGCTGGCACCCCATTTTAGAAGCTATTCCTTCCACCTCTACTCCTAAGGGGCAAAAGGATGAGATTGTTTGGTTGGATTCGCCAAATCAGAGTTTCTCAGTCAAAGTAGCTTGGGAACAACTAAGAATTCATCATCAAATGGTTGATTGGCATGACATCGTGTGGTTCAAGAATGCTGTCCCAAGACATGCATTTCTTCTTTGGGTGGCTATCCAACGGAAACTCTCATCGCAGGATAGACTTCATCGGTTTGGTATTCATGGTCCCAATAGGTGCTCACTCTGTCTCTGCAATAATGAAGATCACAACCACTTGTTCTTTGAATGCTCCTTTGCGAAAGCATTATGGTGGAATGTTTGTGATAGATGCGACATTCCAAGAATGACAAAAAGCTTGGATGAATGGATTCGATTGGCCACTGTCTCTTGGCATGGAAAAAGTTTCGTCAACTTTTCTCGTAAACTGGGTTTCGCAGCTACAGTGTATTGTATCTGGCAAGAACGGAATGCAAGGATCTTTGCAGATGTGTCTAAAGCTTCGAATTTGGTTTTTGATCAAATCGAATGTATCATTCGCGATAAGCTTGTTTTGATAAGGAATGTTCAACAAACAGATGAAAACATAAGGATCCAAAGACTTTGGAGGGTCAATAACATGGACTCTTAATTTGATGTTTAGCTGGTTGTTTTTGTACCCCTAGCATATCTAGTTGGTCCAAGTTTTTGTTTTGTTGTGGCTAGCCTGTAGCCATTTGTTGGTTTTCGTTTCTGTCCTCATTGTAAATCTTGGGTATGCCCATTATATTCTTTGTATCATTTTCTTTTAATACATAAGTCAGCTTACCAAAAAAAAAAAAGCTTCCTATGAAATATTTGGGAGTGCCTCTTATCTCGTCCAGACTAAAGGCTGTTAATTGTAAGGGCCTCGTGGATCGAATTACCGCCAAAGTTCGACATTGGACCTGTAGAACACTCTCTTTCGCAGGGCGAGTACAACTGATTAACTCAGTCTTATTCTCCATCCAGGTCTATTGGGCATCTCTATTCCTATTACCTGGGGAAGTAGTGAAAAATGTTGAGCAAATTATGAGATCCTTTCTTTGGTCAGGTTCAGATATGAGCACTACCAGGGCTAAAGTGGCTTGGGATCAGGTATGTCTTCCAAAAAAGGAGGGGGGGCTAGGCATAAAAAGGATAGCAGAATGGAACAAGATTGCCTTGTTGAAACATATTTGGAACTTGTGCAATGACTCAGATGGCTCAATCTGGTCTACTTGGATCAGATCCAATCTCTTGCGAGGTAGGAATTTCTGGACAATCAAGGCGCCAGGAAGCTGCTCTTGGGCTTGGGGAAAGATTCTAAAGCTCAGATCCTTAGCATGGCCGAAGATGAAGCACGTCATCGGAGATGGAATGACAACCTCTCTATGGTTTGACAATTGGCATCCTCACAGCCCGCTCGCTGATACCTACGGTGAACGTTTCATCTATGATTCAGGTATGGAACACAACGCGAGAGTGAACGTGCTGATTAATAACTTAGAATGGAGAATTCCTATCACTCATGCTATTGGCTGGCACCCCATTTTAGAAGCTATTCCTTCCACCTCTACTCCTAAGGGGCAAAAGGATGAGATTGTTTGGTTGGATTCGCCAAATCAGAGTTTCTCAGTCAAAGTAGCTTGGGAACAACTAAGAATTCATCATCAAATGGTTGATTGGCATGACATCGTGTGGTTCAAGAATGCTGTCCCAAGACATGCATTTCTTCTTTGGGTGGCTATCCAACGGAAACTCTCATCGCAGGATAGACTTCATCGGTTTGGTATTCATGGTCCCAATAGGTGCTCACTCTGTCTCTGCAATAATGAAGATCACAACCACTTGTTCTTTGAATGCTCCTTTGCGAAAGCATTATGGTGGAATGTTTGTGATAGATGCGACATTCCAAGAATGACAAAAAGCTTGGATGAATGGATTCGATTGGCCACTGTCTCTTGGCATGGAAAAAGTTTCGTCAACTTTTCTCGTAAACTGGGTTTCGCAGCTACAGTGTATTGTATCTGGCAAGAACGGAATGCAAGGATCTTTGCAGATGTGTCTAAAGCTTCGAATTTGGTTTTTGATCAAATCGAATGTATCATTCGCGATAAGCTTGTTTTGATAAGGAATGTTCAACAAACAGATGAAAACATAAGGATCCAAAGACTTTGGAGGGTCAATAACATGGACTCTTAATTTGATGTTTAGCTGGTTGTTTTTGTACCCCTAGCATATCTAGTTGGTCCAAGTTTTTGTTTTGTTGTGGCTAGCCTGTAGCCATTTGTTGGTTTTCGTTTCTGTCCTCATTGTAAATCTTGGGTATGCCCATTATATTCTTTGTATCATTTTCTTTTAATACATAAGTCAGCTTACCAAAAAAAAAAAAGCTTCCTATGAAATATTTGGGAGTGCCTCTTATCTCGTCCAGACTAAAGGCTGTTAATTGTAAGGGCCTCGTGGATCGAATTACCGCCAAAGTTCGACATTGGACCTGTAGAACACTCTCTTTCGCAGGGCGAGTACAACTGATTAACTCAGTCTTATTCTCCATCCAGGTCTATTGGGCATCTCTATTCCTATTACCTGGGGAAGTAGTGAAAAATGTTGAGCAAATTATGAGATCCTTTCTTTGGTCAGGTTCAGATATGAGCACTACCAGGGCTAAAGTGGCTTGGGATCAGGTATGTCTTCCAAAAAAGGAGGGGGGGCTAGGCATAAAAAGGATAGCAGAATGGAACAAGATTGCCTTGTTGAAACATATTTGGAACTTGTGCAATGACTCAGATGGCTCAATCTGGTCTACTTGGATCAGATCCAATCTCTTGCGAGGTAGGAATTTCTGGACAATCAAGGCGCCAGGAAGCTGCTCTTGGGCTTGGGGAAAGATTCTAAAGCTCAGATCCTTAGCATGGCCGAAGATGAAGCACGTCATCGGAGATGGAATGACAACCTCTCTATGGTTTGACAATTGGCATCCTCACAGCCCGCTCGCTGATACCTACGGTGAACGTTTCATCTATGATTCAGGTATGGAACACAACGCGAGAGTGAACGTGCTGATTAATAACTTAGAATGGAGAATTCCTATCACTCATGCTATTGGCTGGCACCCCATTTTAGAAGCTATTCCTTCCACCTCTACTCCTAAGGGGCAAAAGGATGAGATTGTTTGGTTGGATTCGCCAAATCAGAGTTTCTCAGTCAAAGTAGCTTGGGAACAACTAAGAATTCATCATCAAATGGTTGATTGGCATGACATCGTGTGGTTCAAGAATGCTGTCCCAAGACATGCATTTCTTCTTTGGGTGGCTATCCAACGGAAACTCTCATCGCAGGATAGACTTCATCGGTTTGGTATTCATGGTCCCAATAGGTGCTCACTCTGTCTCTGCAATAATGAAGATCACAACCACTTGTTCTTTGAATGCTCCTTTGCGAAAGCATTATGGTGGAATGTTTGTGATAGATGCGACATTCCAAGAATGACAAAAAGCTTGGATGAATGGATTCGATTGGCCACTGTCTCTTGGCATGGAAAAAGTTTCGTCAACTTTTCTCGTAAACTGGGTTTCGCAGCTACAGTGTATTGTATCTGGCAAGAACGGAATGCAAGGATCTTTGCAGATGTGTCTAAAGCTTCGAATTTGGTTTTTGATCAAATCGAATGTATCATTCGCGATAAGCTTGTTTTGATAAGGAATGTTCAACAAACAGATGAAAACATAAGGATCCAAAGACTTTGGAGGGTCAATAACATGGACTCTTAATTTGATGTTTAGCTGGTTGTTTTTGTACCCCTAGCATATCTAGTTGGTCCAAGTTTTTGTTTTGTTGTGGCTAGCCTGTAGCCATTTGTTGGTTTTCGTTTCTGTCCTCATTGTAAATCTTGGGTATGCCCATTATATTCTTTGTATCATTTTCTTTTAATACATAAGTCAGCTTACCAAAAAAAAAAAAGCTTCCTATGAAATATTTGGGAGTGCCTCTTATCTCGTCCAGACTAAAGGCTGTTAATTGTAAGGGCCTCGTGGATCGAATTACCGCCAAAGTTCGACATTGGACCTGTAGAACACTCTCTTTCGCAGGGCGAGTACAACTGATTAACTCAGTCTTATTCTCCATCCAGGTCTATTGGGCATCTCTATTCCTATTACCTGGGGAAGTAGTGAAAAATGTTGAGCAAATTATGAGATCCTTTCTTTGGTCAGGTTCAGATATGAGCACTACCAGGGCTAAAGTGGCTTGGGATCAGGTATGTCTTCCAAAAAAGGAGGGGGGGCTAGGCATAAAAAGGATAGCAGAATGGAACAAGATTGCCTTGTTGAAACATATTTGGAACTTGTGCAATGACTCAGATGGCTCAATCTGGTCTACTTGGATCAGATCCAATCTCTTGCGAGGTAGGAATTTCTGGACAATCAAGGCGCCAGGAAGCTGCTCTTGGGCTTGGGGAAAGATTCTAAAGCTCAGATCCTTAGCATGGCCGAAGATGAAGCACGTCATCGGAGATGGAATGACAACCTCTCTATGGTTTGACAATTGGCATCCTCACAGCCCGCTCGCTGATACCTACGGTGAACGTTTCATCTATGATTCAGGTATGGAACACAACGCGAGAGTGAACGTGCTGATTAATAACTTAGAATGGAGAATTCCTATCACTCATGCTATTGGCTGGCACCCCATTTTAGAAGCTATTCCTTCCACCTCTACTCCTAAGGGGCAAAAGGATGAGATTGTTTGGTTGGATTCGCCAAATCAGAGTTTCTCAGTCAAAGTAGCTTGGGAACAACTAAGAATTCATCATCAAATGGTTGATTGGCATGACATCGTGTGGTTCAAGAATGCTGTCCCAAGACATGCATTTCTTCTTTGGGTGGCTATCCAACGGAAACTCTCATCGCAGGATAGACTTCATCGGTTTGGTATTCATGGTCCCAATAGGTGCTCACTCTGTCTCTGCAATAATGAAGATCACAACCACTTGTTCTTTGAATGCTCCTTTGCGAAAGCATTATGGTGGAATGTTTGTGATAGATGCGACATTCCAAGAATGACAAAAAGCTTGGATGAATGGATTCGATTGGCCACTGTCTCTTGGCATGGAAAAAGTTTCGTCAACTTTTCTCGTAAACTGGGTTTCGCAGCTACAGTGTATTGTATCTGGCAAGAACGGAATGCAAGGATCTTTGCAGATGTGTCTAAAGCTTCGAATTTGGTTTTTGATCAAATCGAATGTATCATTCGCGATAAGCTTGTTTTGATAAGGAATGTTCAACAAACAGATGAAAACATAAGGATCCAAAGACTTTGGAGGGTCAATAACATGGACTCTTAATTTGATGTTTAGCTGGTTGTTTTTGTACCCCTAGCATATCTAGTTGGTCCAAGTTTTTGTTTTGTTGTGGCTAGCCTGTAGCCATTTGTTGGTTTTCGTTTCTGTCCTCATTGTAAATCTTGGGTATGCCCATTATATTCTTTGTATCATTTTCTTTTAATACATAAGTCAGCTTACCAAAAAAAAAAAAGCTTCCTATGAAATATTTGGGAGTGCCTCTTATCTCGTCCAGACTAAAGGCTGTTAATTGTAAGGGCCTCGTGGATCGAATTACCGCCAAAGTTCGACATTGGACCTGTAGAACACTCTCTTTCGCAGGGCGAGTACAACTGATTAACTCAGTCTTATTCTCCATCCAGGTCTATTGGGCATCTCTATTCCTATTACCTGGGGAAGTAGTGAAAAATGTTGAGCAAATTATGAGATCCTTTCTTTGGTCAGGTTCAGATATGAGCACTACCAGGGCTAAAGTGGCTTGGGATCAGGTATGTCTTCCAAAAAAGGAGGGGGGGCTAGGCATAAAAAGGATAGCAGAATGGAACAAGATTGCCTTGTTGAAACATATTTGGAACTTGTGCAATGACTCAGATGGCTCAATCTGGTCTACTTGGATCAGATCCAATCTCTTGCGAGGTAGGAATTTCTGGACAATCAAGGCGCCAGGAAGCTGCTCTTGGGCTTGGGGAAAGATTCTAAAGCTCAGATCCTTAGCATGGCCGAAGATGAAGCACGTCATCGGAGATGGAATGACAACCTCTCTATGGTTTGACAATTGGCATCCTCACAGCCCGCTCGCTGATACCTACGGTGAACGTTTCATCTATGATTCAGGTATGGAACACAACGCGAGAGTGAACGTGCTGATTAATAACTTAGAATGGAGAATTCCTATCACTCATGCTATTGGCTGGCACCCCATTTTAGAAGCTATTCCTTCCACCTCTACTCCTAAGGGGCAAAAGGATGAGATTGTTTGGTTGGATTCGCCAAATCAGAGTTTCTCAGTCAAAGTAGCTTGGGAACAACTAAGAATTCATCATCAAATGGTTGATTGGCATGACATCGTGTGGTTCAAGAATGCTGTCCCAAGACATGCATTTCTTCTTTGGGTGGCTATCCAACGGAAACTCTCATCGCAGGATAGACTTCATCGGTTTGGTATTCATGGTCCCAATAGGTGCTCACTCTGTCTCTGCAATAATGAAGATCACAACCACTTGTTCTTTGAATGCTCCTTTGCGAAAGCATTATGGTGGAATGTTTGTGATAGATGCGACATTCCAAGAATGACAAAAAGCTTGGATGAATGGATTCGATTGGCCACTGTCTCTTGGCATGGAAAAAGTTTCGTCAACTTTTCTCGTAAACTGGGTTTCGCAGCTACAGTGTATTGTATCTGGCAAGAACGGAATGCAAGGATCTTTGCAGATGTGTCTAAAGCTTCGAATTTGGTTTTTGATCAAATCGAATGTATCATTCGCGATAAGCTTGTTTTGATAAGGAATGTTCAACAAACAGATGAAAACATAAGGATCCAAAGACTTTGGAGGGTCAATAACATGGACTCTTAATTTGATGTTTAGCTGGTTGTTTTTGTACCCCTAGCATATCTAGTTGGTCCAAGTTTTTGTTTTGTTGTGGCTAGCCTGTAGCCATTTGTTGGTTTTCGTTTCTGTCCTCATTGTAAATCTTGGGTATGCCCATTATATTCTTTGTATCATTTTCTTTTAATACATAAGTCAGCTTACCAAAAAAAAAAAAGCTTCCTATGAAATATTTGGGAGTGCCTCTTATCTCGTCCAGACTAAAGGCTGTTAATTGTAAGGGCCTCGTGGATCGAATTACCGCCAAAGTTCGACATTGGACCTGTAGAACACTCTCTTTCGCAGGGCGAGTACAACTGATTAACTCAGTCTTATTCTCCATCCAGGTCTATTGGGCATCTCTATTCCTATTACCTGGGGAAGTAGTGAAAAATGTTGAGCAAATTATGAGATCCTTTCTTTGGTCAGGTTCAGATATGAGCACTACCAGGGCTAAAGTGGCTTGGGATCAGGTATGTCTTCCAAAAAAGGAGGGGGGGCTAGGCATAAAAAGGATAGCAGAATGGAACAAGATTGCCTTGTTGAAACATATTTGGAACTTGTGCAATGACTCAGATGGCTCAATCTGGTCTACTTGGATCAGATCCAATCTCTTGCGAGGTAGGAATTTCTGGACAATCAAGGCGCCAGGAAGCTGCTCTTGGGCTTGGGGAAAGATTCTAAAGCTCAGATCCTTAGCATGGCCGAAGATGAAGCACGTCATCGGAGATGGAATGACAACCTCTCTATGGTTTGACAATTGGCATCCTCACAGCCCGCTCGCTGATACCTACGGTGAACGTTTCATCTATGATTCAGGTATGGAACACAACGCGAGAGTGAACGTGCTGATTAATAACTTAGAATGGAGAATTCCTATCACTCATGCTATTGGCTGGCACCCCATTTTAGAAGCTATTCCTTCCACCTCTACTCCTAAGGGGCAAAAGGATGAGATTGTTTGGTTGGATTCGCCAAATCAGAGTTTCTCAGTCAAAGTAGCTTGGGAACAACTAAGAATTCATCATCAAATGGTTGATTGGCATGACATCGTGTGGTTCAAGAATGCTGTCCCAAGACATGCATTTCTTCTTTGGGTGGCTATCCAACGGAAACTCTCATCGCAGGATAGACTTCATCGGTTTGGTATTCATGGTCCCAATAGGTGCTCACTCTGTCTCTGCAATAATGAAGATCACAACCACTTGTTCTTTGAATGCTCCTTTGCGAAAGCATTATGGTGGAATGTTTGTGATAGATGCGACATTCCAAGAATGACAAAAAGCTTGGATGAATGGATTCGATTGGCCACTGTCTCTTGGCATGGAAAAAGTTTCGTCAACTTTTCTCGTAAACTGGGTTTCGCAGCTACAGTGTATTGTATCTGGCAAGAACGGAATGCAAGGATCTTTGCAGATGTGTCTAAAGCTTCGAATTTGGTTTTTGATCAAATCGAATGTATCATTCGCGATAAGCTTGTTTTGATAAGGAATGTTCAACAAACAGATGAAAACATAAGGATCCAAAGACTTTGGAGGGTCAATAACATGGACTCTTAATTTGATGTTTAGCTGGTTGTTTTTGTACCCCTAGCATATCTAGTTGGTCCAAGTTTTTGTTTTGTTGTGGCTAGCCTGTAGCCATTTGTTGGTTTTCGTTTCTGTCCTCATTGTAAATCTTGGGTATGCCCATTATATTCTTTGTATCATTTTCTTTTAATACATAAGTCAGCTTACCAAAAAAAAAAAAGCTTCCTATGAAATATTTGGGAGTGCCTCTTATCTCGTCCAGACTAAAGGCTGTTAATTGTAAGGGCCTCGTGGATCGAATTACCGCCAAAGTTCGACATTGGACCTGTAGAACACTCTCTTTCGCAGGGCGAGTACAACTGATTAACTCAGTCTTATTCTCCATCCAGGTCTATTGGGCATCTCTATTCCTATTACCTGGGGAAGTAGTGAAAAATGTTGAGCAAATTATGAGATCCTTTCTTTGGTCAGGTTCAGATATGAGCACTACCAGGGCTAAAGTGGCTTGGGATCAGGTATGTCTTCCAAAAAAGGAGGGGGGGCTAGGCATAAAAAGGATAGCAGAATGGAACAAGATTGCCTTGTTGAAACATATTTGGAACTTGTGCAATGACTCAGATGGCTCAATCTGGTCTACTTGGATCAGATCCAATCTCTTGCGAGGTAGGAATTTCTGGACAATCAAGGCGCCAGGAAGCTGCTCTTGGGCTTGGGGAAAGATTCTAAAGCTCAGATCCTTAGCATGGCCGAAGATGAAGCACGTCATCGGAGATGGAATGACAACCTCTCTATGGTTTGACAATTGGCATCCTCACAGCCCGCTCGCTGATACCTACGGTGAACGTTTCATCTATGATTCAGGTATGGAACACAACGCGAGAGTGAACGTGCTGATTAATAACTTAGAATGGAGAATTCCTATCACTCATGCTATTGGCTGGCACCCCATTTTAGAAGCTATTCCTTCCACCTCTACTCCTAAGGGGCAAAAGGATGAGATTGTTTGGTTGGATTCGCCAAATCAGAGTTTCTCAGTCAAAGTAGCTTGGGAACAACTAAGAATTCATCATCAAATGGTTGATTGGCATGACATCGTGTGGTTCAAGAATGCTGTCCCAAGACATGCATTTCTTCTTTGGGTGGCTATCCAACGGAAACTCTCATCGCAGGATAGACTTCATCGGTTTGGTATTCATGGTCCCAATAGGTGCTCACTCTGTCTCTGCAATAATGAAGATCACAACCACTTGTTCTTTGAATGCTCCTTTGCGAAAGCATTATGGTGGAATGTTTGTGATAGATGCGACATTCCAAGAATGACAAAAAGCTTGGATGAATGGATTCGATTGGCCACTGTCTCTTGGCATGGAAAAAGTTTCGTCAACTTTTCTCGTAAACTGGGTTTCGCAGCTACAGTGTATTGTATCTGGCAAGAACGGAATGCAAGGATCTTTGCAGATGTGTCTAAAGCTTCGAATTTGGTTTTTGATCAAATCGAATGTATCATTCGCGATAAGCTTGTTTTGATAAGGAATGTTCAACAAACAGATGAAAACATAAGGATCCAAAGACTTTGGAGGGTCAATAACATGGACTCTTAATTTGATGTTTAGCTGGTTGTTTTTGTACCCCTAGCATATCTAGTTGGTCCAAGTTTTTGTTTTGTTGTGGCTAGCCTGTAGCCATTTGTTGGTTTTCGTTTCTGTCCTCATTGTAAATCTTGGGTATGCCCATTATATTCTTTGTATCATTTTCTTTTAATACATAAGTCAGCTTACCAAAAAAAAAAAAGCTTCCTATGAAATATTTGGGAGTGCCTCTTATCTCGTCCAGACTAAAGGCTGTTAATTGTAAGGGCCTCGTGGATCGAATTACCGCCAAAGTTCGACATTGGACCTGTAGAACACTCTCTTTCGCAGGGCGAGTACAACTGATTAACTCAGTCTTATTCTCCATCCAGGTCTATTGGGCATCTCTATTCCTATTACCTGGGGAAGTAGTGAAAAATGTTGAGCAAATTATGAGATCCTTTCTTTGGTCAGGTTCAGATATGAGCACTACCAGGGCTAAAGTGGCTTGGGATCAGGTATGTCTTCCAAAAAAGGAGGGGGGGCTAGGCATAAAAAGGATAGCAGAATGGAACAAGATTGCCTTGTTGAAACATATTTGGAACTTGTGCAATGACTCAGATGGCTCAATCTGGTCTACTTGGATCAGATCCAATCTCTTGCGAGGTAGGAATTTCTGGACAATCAAGGCGCCAGGAAGCTGCTCTTGGGCTTGGGGAAAGATTCTAAAGCTCAGATCCTTAGCATGGCCGAAGATGAAGCACGTCATCGGAGATGGAATGACAACCTCTCTATGGTTTGACAATTGGCATCCTCACAGCCCGCTCGCTGATACCTACGGTGAACGTTTCATCTATGATTCAGGTATGGAACACAACGCGAGAGTGAACGTGCTGATTAATAACTTAGAATGGAGAATTCCTATCACTCATGCTATTGGCTGGCACCCCATTTTAGAAGCTATTCCTTCCACCTCTACTCCTAAGGGGCAAAAGGATGAGATTGTTTGGTTGGATTCGCCAAATCAGAGTTTCTCAGTCAAAGTAGCTTGGGAACAACTAAGAATTCATCATCAAATGGTTGATTGGCATGACATCGTGTGGTTCAAGAATGCTGTCCCAAGACATGCATTTCTTCTTTGGGTGGCTATCCAACGGAAACTCTCATCGCAGGATAGACTTCATCGGTTTGGTATTCATGGTCCCAATAGGTGCTCACTCTGTCTCTGCAATAATGAAGATCACAACCACTTGTTCTTTGAATGCTCCTTTGCGAAAGCATTATGGTGGAATGTTTGTGATAGATGCGACATTCCAAGAATGACAAAAAGCTTGGATGAATGGATTCGATTGGCCACTGTCTCTTGGCATGGAAAAAGTTTCGTCAACTTTTCTCGTAAACTGGGTTTCGCAGCTACAGTGTATTGTATCTGGCAAGAACGGAATGCAAGGATCTTTGCAGATGTGTCTAAAGCTTCGAATTTGGTTTTTGATCAAATCGAATGTATCATTCGCGATAAGCTTGTTTTGATAAGGAATGTTCAACAAACAGATGAAAACATAAGGATCCAAAGACTTTGGAGGGTCAATAACATGGACTCTTAATTTGATGTTTAGCTGGTTGTTTTTGTACCCCTAGCATATCTAGTTGGTCCAAGTTTTTGTTTTGTTGTGGCTAGCCTGTAGCCATTTGTTGGTTTTCGTTTCTGTCCTCATTGTAAATCTTGGGTATGCCCATTATATTCTTTGTATCATTTTCTTTTAATACATAAGTCAGCTTACCAAAAAAAAAAAAGCTTCCTATGAAATATTTGGGAGTGCCTCTTATCTCGTCCAGACTAAAGGCTGTTAATTGTAAGGGCCTCGTGGATCGAATTACCGCCAAAGTTCGACATTGGACCTGTAGAACACTCTCTTTCGCAGGGCGAGTACAACTGATTAACTCAGTCTTATTCTCCATCCAGGTCTATTGGGCATCTCTATTCCTATTACCTGGGGAAGTAGTGAAAAATGTTGAGCAAATTATGAGATCCTTTCTTTGGTCAGGTTCAGATATGAGCACTACCAGGGCTAAAGTGGCTTGGGATCAGGTATGTCTTCCAAAAAAGGAGGGGGGGCTAGGCATAAAAAGGATAGCAGAATGGAACAAGATTGCCTTGTTGAAACATATTTGGAACTTGTGCAATGACTCAGATGGCTCAATCTGGTCTACTTGGATCAGATCCAATCTCTTGCGAGGTAGGAATTTCTGGACAATCAAGGCGCCAGGAAGCTGCTCTTGGGCTTGGGGAAAGATTCTAAAGCTCAGATCCTTAGCATGGCCGAAGATGAAGCACGTCATCGGAGATGGAATGACAACCTCTCTATGGTTTGACAATTGGCATCCTCACAGCCCGCTCGCTGATACCTACGGTGAACGTTTCATCTATGATTCAGGTATGGAACACAACGCGAGAGTGAACGTGCTGATTAATAACTTAGAATGGAGAATTCCTATCACTCATGCTATTGGCTGGCACCCCATTTTAGAAGCTATTCCTTCCACCTCTACTCCTAAGGGGCAAAAGGATGAGATTGTTTGGTTGGATTCGCCAAATCAGAGTTTCTCAGTCAAAGTAGCTTGGGAACAACTAAGAATTCATCATCAAATGGTTGATTGGCATGACATCGTGTGGTTCAAGAATGCTGTCCCAAGACATGCATTTCTTCTTTGGGTGGCTATCCAACGGAAACTCTCATCGCAGGATAGACTTCATCGGTTTGGTATTCATGGTCCCAATAGGTGCTCACTCTGTCTCTGCAATAATGAAGATCACAACCACTTGTTCTTTGAATGCTCCTTTGCGAAAGCATTATGGTGGAATGTTTGTGATAGATGCGACATTCCAAGAATGACAAAAAGCTTGGATGAATGGATTCGATTGGCCACTGTCTCTTGGCATGGAAAAAGTTTCGTCAACTTTTCTCGTAAACTGGGTTTCGCAGCTACAGTGTATTGTATCTGGCAAGAACGGAATGCAAGGATCTTTGCAGATGTGTCTAAAGCTTCGAATTTGGTTTTTGATCAAATCGAATGTATCATTCGCGATAAGCTTGTTTTGATAAGGAATGTTCAACAAACAGATGAAAACATAAGGATCCAAAGACTTTGGAGGGTCAATAACATGGACTCTTAATTTGATGTTTAGCTGGTTGTTTTTGTACCCCTAGCATATCTAGTTGGTCCAAGTTTTTGTTTTGTTGTGGCTAGCCTGTAGCCATTTGTTGGTTTTCGTTTCTGTCCTCATTGTAAATCTTGGGTATGCCCATTATATTCTTTGTATCATTTTCTTTTAATACATAAGTCAGCTTACCAAAAAAAAAAAAGCTTCCTATGAAATATTTGGGAGTGCCTCTTATCTCGTCCAGACTAAAGGCTGTTAATTGTAAGGGCCTCGTGGATCGAATTACCGCCAAAGTTCGACATTGGACCTGTAGAACACTCTCTTTCGCAGGGCGAGTACAACTGATTAACTCAGTCTTATTCTCCATCCAGGTCTATTGGGCATCTCTATTCCTATTACCTGGGGAAGTAGTGAAAAATGTTGAGCAAATTATGAGATCCTTTCTTTGGTCAGGTTCAGATATGAGCACTACCAGGGCTAAAGTGGCTTGGGATCAGGTATGTCTTCCAAAAAAGGAGGGGGGGCTAGGCATAAAAAGGATAGCAGAATGGAACAAGATTGCCTTGTTGAAACATATTTGGAACTTGTGCAATGACTCAGATGGCTCAATCTGGTCTACTTGGATCAGATCCAATCTCTTGCGAGGTAGGAATTTCTGGACAATCAAGGCGCCAGGAAGCTGCTCTTGGGCTTGGGGAAAGATTCTAAAGCTCAGATCCTTAGCATGGCCGAAGATGAAGCACGTCATCGGAGATGGAATGACAACCTCTCTATGGTTTGACAATTGGCATCCTCACAGCCCGCTCGCTGATACCTACGGTGAACGTTTCATCTATGATTCAGGTATGGAACACAACGCGAGAGTGAACGTGCTGATTAATAACTTAGAATGGAGAATTCCTATCACTCATGCTATTGGCTGGCACCCCATTTTAGAAGCTATTCCTTCCACCTCTACTCCTAAGGGGCAAAAGGATGAGATTGTTTGGTTGGATTCGCCAAATCAGAGTTTCTCAGTCAAAGTAGCTTGGGAACAACTAAGAATTCATCATCAAATGGTTGATTGGCATGACATCGTGTGGTTCAAGAATGCTGTCCCAAGACATGCATTTCTTCTTTGGGTGGCTATCCAACGGAAACTCTCATCGCAGGATAGACTTCATCGGTTTGGTATTCATGGTCCCAATAGGTGCTCACTCTGTCTCTGCAATAATGAAGATCACAACCACTTGTTCTTTGAATGCTCCTTTGCGAAAGCATTATGGTGGAATGTTTGTGATAGATGCGACATTCCAAGAATGACAAAAAGCTTGGATGAATGGATTCGATTGGCCACTGTCTCTTGGCATGGAAAAAGTTTCGTCAACTTTTCTCGTAAACTGGGTTTCGCAGCTACAGTGTATTGTATCTGGCAAGAACGGAATGCAAGGATCTTTGCAGATGTGTCTAAAGCTTCGAATTTGGTTTTTGATCAAATCGAATGTATCATTCGCGATAAGCTTGTTTTGATAAGGAATGTTCAACAAACAGATGAAAACATAAGGATCCAAAGACTTTGGAGGGTCAATAACATGGACTCTTAATTTGATGTTTAGCTGGTTGTTTTTGTACCCCTAGCATATCTAGTTGGTCCAAGTTTTTGTTTTGTTGTGGCTAGCCTGTAGCCATTTGTTGGTTTTCGTTTCTGTCCTCATTGTAAATCTTGGGTATGCCCATTATATTCTTTGTATCATTTTCTTTTAATACATAAGTCAGCTTACAAAAAAAAAAAAGCTTCCTATGAAATATTTGGGAGTGCCTCTTATCTCGTCCAGACTAAAGGCTGTTAATTGTAAGGGCCTCGTGGATCGAATTACCGCCAAAGTTCGACATTGGACCTGTAGAACACTCTCTTTCGCAGGGCGAGTACAACTGATTAACTCAGTCTTATTCTCCATCCAGGTCTATTGGGCATCTCTATTCCTATTACCTGGGGAAGTAGTGAAAAATGTTGAGCAAATTATGAGATCCTTTCTTTGGTCAGGTTCAGATATGAGCACTACCAGGGCTAAAGTGGCTTGGGATCAGGTATGTCTTCCAAAAAAGGAGGGGGGGCTAGGCATAAAAAGGATAGCAGAATGGAACAAGATTGCCTTGTTGAAACATATTTGGAACTTGTGCAATGACTCAGATGGCTCAATCTGGTCTACTTGGATCAGATCCAATCTCTTGCGAGGTAGGAATTTCTGGACAATCAAGGCGCCAGGAAGCTGCTCTTGGGCTTGGGGAAAGATTCTAAAGCTCAGATCCTTAGCATGGCCGAAGATGAAGCACGTCATCGGAGATGGAATGACAACCTCTCTATGGTTTGACAATTGGCATCCTCACAGCCCGCTCGCTGATACCTACGGTGAACGTTTCATCTATGATTCAGGTATGGAACACAACGCGAGAGTGAACGTGCTGATTAATAACTTAGAATGGAGAATTCCTATCACTCATGCTATTGGCTGGCACCCCATTTTAGAAGCTATTCCTTCCACCTCTACTCCTAAGGGGCAAAAGGATGAGATTGTTTGGTTGGATTCGCCAAATCAGAGTTTCTCAGTCAAAGTAGCTTGGGAACAACTAAGAATTCATCATCAAATGGTTGATTGGCATGACATCGTGTGGTTCAAGAATGCTGTCCCAAGACATGCATTTCTTCTTTGGGTGGCTATCCAACGGAAACTCTCATCGCAGGATAGACTTCATCGGTTTGGTATTCATGGTCCCAATAGGTGCTCACTCTGTCTCTGCAATAATGAAGATCACAACCACTTGTTCTTTGAATGCTCCTTTGCGAAAGCATTATGGTGGAATGTTTGTGATAGATGCGACATTCCAAGAATGACAAAAAGCTTGGATGAATGGATTCGATTGGCCACTGTCTCTTGGCATGGAAAAAGTTTCGTCAACTTTTCTCGTAAACTGGGTTTCGCAGCTACAGTGTATTGTATCTGGCAAGAACGGAATGCAAGGATCTTTGCAGATGTGTCTAAAGCTTCGAATTTGGTTTTTGATCAAATCGAATGTATCATTCGCGATAAGCTTGTTTTGATAAGGAATGTTCAACAAACAGATGAAAACATAAGGATCCAAAGACTTTGGAGGGTCAATAACATGGACTCTTAATTTGATGTTTAGCTGGTTGTTTTTGTACCCCTAGCATATCTAGTTGGTCCAAGTTTTTGTTTTGTTGTGGCTAGCCTGTAGCCATTTGTTGGTTTTCGTTTCTGTCCTCATTGTAAATCTTGGGTATGCCCATTATATTCTTTGTATCATTTTCTTTTAATACATAAGTCAGCTTACCAAAAAAAAAAAAGCTTCCTATGAAATATTTGGGAGTGCCTCTTATCTCGTCCAGACTAAAGGCTGTTAATTGTAAGGGCCTCGTGGATCGAATTACCGCCAAAGTTCGACATTGGACCTGTAGAACACTCTCTTTCGCAGGGCGAGTACAACTGATTAACTCAGTCTTATTCTCCATCCAGGTCTATTGGGCATCTCTATTCCTATTACCTGGGGAAGTAGTGAAAAATGTTGAGCAAATTATGAGATCCTTTCTTTGGTCAGGTTCAGATATGAGCACTACCAGGGCTAAAGTGGCTTGGGATCAGGTATGTCTTCCAAAAAAGGAGGGGGGGCTAGGCATAAAAAGGATAGCAGAATGGAACAAGATTGCCTTGTTGAAACATATTTGGAACTTGTGCAATGACTCAGATGGCTCAATCTGGTCTACTTGGATCAGATCCAATCTCTTGCGAGGTAGGAATTTCTGGACAATCAAGGCGCCAGGAAGCTGCTCTTGGGCTTGGGGAAAGATTCTAAAGCTCAGATCCTTAGCATGGCCGAAGATGAAGCACGTCATCGGAGATGGAATGACAACCTCTCTATGGTTTGACAATTGGCATCCTCACAGCCCGCTCGCTGATACCTACGGTGAACGTTTCATCTATGATTCAGGTATGGAACACAACGCGAGAGTGAACGTGCTGATTAATAACTTAGAATGGAGAATTCCTATCACTCATGCTATTGGCTGGCACCCCATTTTAGAAGCTATTCCTTCCACCTCTACTCCTAAGGGGCAAAAGGATGAGATTGTTTGGTTGGATTCGCCAAATCAGAGTTTCTCAGTCAAAGTAGCTTGGGAACAACTAAGAATTCATCATCAAATGGTTGATTGGCATGACATCGTGTGGTTCAAGAATGCTGTCCCAAGACATGCATTTCTTCTTTGGGTGGCTATCCAACGGAAACTCTCATCGCAGGATAGACTTCATCGGTTTGGTATTCATGGTCCCAATAGGTGCTCACTCTGTCTCTGCAATAATGAAGATCACAACCACTTGTTCTTTGAATGCTCCTTTGCGAAAGCATTATGGTGGAATGTTTGTGATAGATGCGACATTCCAAGAATGACAAAAAGCTTGGATGAATGGATTCGATTGGCCACTGTCTCTTGGCATGGAAAAAGTTTCGTCAACTTTTCTCGTAAACTGGGTTTCGCAGCTACAGTGTATTGTATCTGGCAAGAACGGAATGCAAGGATCTTTGCAGATGTGTCTAAAGCTTCGAATTTGGTTTTTGATCAAATCGAATGTATCATTCGCGATAAGCTTGTTTTGATAAGGAATGTTCAACAAACAGATGAAAACATAAGGATCCAAAGACTTTGGAGGGTCAATAACATGGACTCTTAATTTGATGTTTAGCTGGTTGTTTTTGTACCCCTAGCATATCTAGTTGGTCCAAGTTTTTGTTTTGTTGTGGCTAGCCTGTAGCCATTTGTTGGTTTTCGTTTCTGTCCTCATTGTAAATCTTGGGTATGCCCATTATATTCTTTGTATCATTTTCTTTTAATACATAAGTCAGCTTACCAAAAAAAAAAAAGCTTCCTATGAAATATTTGGGAGTGCCTCTTATCTCGTCCAGACTAAAGGCTGTTAATTGTAAGGGCCTCGTGGATCGAATTACCGCCAAAGTTCGACATTGGACCTGTAGAACACTCTCTTTCGCAGGGCGAGTACAACTGATTAACTCAGTCTTATTCTCCATCCAGGTCTATTGGGCATCTCTATTCCTATTACCTGGGGAAGTAGTGAAAAATGTTGAGCAAATTATGAGATCCTTTCTTTGGTCAGGTTCAGATATGAGCACTACCAGGGCTAAAGTGGCTTGGGATCAGGTATGTCTTCCAAAAAAGGAGGGGGGGCTAGGCATAAAAAGGATAGCAGAATGGAACAAGATTGCCTTGTTGAAACATATTTGGAACTTGTGCAATGACTCAGATGGCTCAATCTGGTCTACTTGGATCAGATCCAATCTCTTGCGAGGTAGGAATTTCTGGACAATCAAGGCGCCAGGAAGCTGCTCTTGGGCTTGGGGAAAGATTCTAAAGCTCAGATCCTTAGCATGGCCGAAGATGAAGCACGTCATCGGAGATGGAATGACAACCTCTCTATGGTTTGACAATTGGCATCCTCACAGCCCGCTCGCTGATACCTACGGTGAACGTTTCATCTATGATTCAGGTATGGAACACAACGCGAGAGTGAACGTGCTGATTAATAACTTAGAATGGAGAATTCCTATCACTCATGCTATTGGCTGGCACCCCATTTTAGAAGCTATTCCTTCCACCTCTACTCCTAAGGGGCAAAAGGATGAGATTGTTTGGTTGGATTCGCCAAATCAGAGTTTCTCAGTCAAAGTAGCTTGGGAACAACTAAGAATTCATCATCAAATGGTTGATTGGCATGACATCGTGTGGTTCAAGAATGCTGTCCCAAGACATGCATTTCTTCTTTGGGTGGCTATCCAACGGAAACTCTCATCGCAGGATAGACTTCATCGGTTTGGTATTCATGGTCCCAATAGGTGCTCACTCTGTCTCTGCAATAATGAAGATCACAACCACTTGTTCTTTGAATGCTCCTTTGCGAAAGCATTATGGTGGAATGTTTGTGATAGATGCGACATTCCAAGAATGACAAAAAGCTTGGATGAATGGATTCGATTGGCCACTGTCTCTTGGCATGGAAAAAGTTTCGTCAACTTTTCTCGTAAACTGGGTTTCGCAGCTACAGTGTATTGTATCTGGCAAGAACGGAATGCAAGGATCTTTGCAGATGTGTCTAAAGCTTCGAATTTGGTTTTTGATCAAATCGAATGTATCATTCGCGATAAGCTTGTTTTGATAAGGAATGTTCAACAAACAGATGAAAACATAAGGATCCAAAGACTTTGGAGGGTCAATAACATGGACTCTTAATTTGATGTTTAGCTGGTTGTTTTTGTACCCCTAGCATATCTAGTTGGTCCAAGTTTTTGTTTTGTTGTGGCTAGCCTGTAGCCATTTGTTGGTTTTCGTTTCTGTCCTCATTGTAAATCTTGGGTATGCCCATTATATTCTTTGTATCATTTTCTTTTAATACATAAGTCAGCTTACCAAAAAAAAAAAAAGCTTCCTATGAAATATTTGGGAGTGCCTCTTATCTCGTCCAGACTAAAGGCTGTTAATTGTAAGGGCCTCGTGGATCGAATTACCGCCAAAGTTCGACATTGGACCTGTAGAACACTCTCTTTCGCAGGGCGAGTACAACTGATTAACTCAGTCTTATTCTCCATCCAGGTCTATTGGGCATCTCTATTCCTATTACCTGGGGAAGTAGTGGAAAAATGTTGAGCAAATTATGAGAATCCTTTCTTTGGTCAGGTTCAGATATGAGCACTACCAGGGCTAAAGTGGCTTGGGATCAGAGTATGTCTTCCAAAAAAGGAGGGGGGGCTAGGCATAAAAAGGATAGCAGAATGGAACAAGATTGCCTTGTTGAAACATATTTGGAACTTGTGCAATGACTCAGATGGCTCAATCTGGTCTACTTGGATCAGATCCAATCTCTTGCGAGGTAGGAATTTCTGGACAATCAAGGCGCCAGGAAGCTGCTCTTGGGCTTGGGGAAAGATTCTAAAGCTCAGATCCTTAGCATGGCCGAAGATGAAGCACTCATCGGAGATGGAATGACAACCTCTCTATGGTTTGACAATTGGCATCCCTCACAGCCCGCTCGCTGATACCTACGGTGAACGTTTCATCTATGATTCAGGTATGGAACACAACGCGAGAGTGAACGTGCTGATTAATAACTTAGAATGGAGAATTCCTATCACTCATGCTATTGGCTGGCACCATTT
>CM055364.1:21604974-21625480 GCA_029228515.1 Populus alba x Populus x berolinensis | reverse complement strand
AAGCTACTCCAGTAAAACAGCTTCCGGAAATCGTGAAAAAAATTTTACAGCGATCCAACGGTCGGATCTATTGTTATGGACCTTTTTACCCGGCCTCTAGTCGTGTCCGTGGTAAGGTCCGACTGGTATCGTGGAGTGGGGTACTGATTCCAGCTACTCCAAGTAAAACAGCCTCCGGAAACTCGTGAAAAACTTTTGTAGCGATCCAACGGTCGGATCTATTGTTATGGACCTTTTGACCCGGTACTCTAGTCGTGTCCGTGGTAAGGTCCGACTGGCATCGTTGGAGTGGGGTACTGATTCCACGCTACTCCAAGTAAAACAGCTTGGAAAGTCGTGAAAAAATTTTTGACGGATCCAACGGTCGGATCTATTGTTATGGACCTTTTGAGCGGGTACTCTACTTGTCGGTGTTAAGGCCGACGGACATCGTCGGAGTGCGGTACTGATTCCAGCTACTCAAGTAAAACAGCCTCCGAAAACTCGTGAAAAAACTTTTATAGCGATCCAACGGTCGGATCTATTGTTATGGACCTTTTGAGCCGGTACTCTAGTCATGTCGGTGGTAAGGCCCGACCGGACAGCGTCGGAGTGCGGTTCTGATTACACGCTACTCGAAGTAAAACAGCCTCCGGAAACTCGTGAAAAAAATTTTAGAGCGATCCAACGGTCGGATCTATTGTTATGGACCTTTTTAGCCGGTACTCTAGTCGTGTCCGTGTAAGGTCCGACTGGCATCGTCGGAGTGCGGTACTGATTCCACGCTACTCCAAGTAAAACAGCCTCCGGAAACTCGTGAAAAAACTTTTAGAGCGATCCAACGGTCGGATCTATTGTTATGGACCTTTTTACCCGGTACTCTAGTCGTGTCCGTGGTAAGGTCCGACTGGCATCGTTGGAGTGGGTACTGATTCCAAGCTACTCCAAGTAAAACAGCCTCCGGAAACTCGTGAAAAAACTTTTATAGCGATCCAACGGTCGGATCTATTGTTATGGACCTTTTGAGCGGTACTCTAGTCATGTCGTGGTAAGGCCCGACCGGACAGCGTCGGAGTGCGGTTCTGATTACACGCTACTCGAAGTAAAACAGCCTCCGGAAAGTCGTGAAAAAATTTTAGACCGATCCAACGGTCGGATCTATAGTTATGGACCTTTTAGCCGGTACTCTACTCATGTCGGTGTTAAGGCCCGACCGGACATCGTCGGAGTGCGGTACTGATTCCACGCTACTCCAAGTAAAACAGCTTCCGGAAACTTTGAAAAAAATTTTAGAGCGATCCAACGGTCGGATCTACTGTTATGGACCTTTTTACCGGTACTCTAGTCATGTCGTGGTAAGGTCCGACTGGGCATCGTCGGAGTACGGTACTGATTCCACGCTACTCCAAGTAAAACAGCCTCCGAAACTCGTGAAAAACTTTTAGCGATCCAACGGTCGGATCTATTGTTATGGACCTTTTGAGCCGGTACTCTAGTCATGTCGGTGGTAAGGCCCGACCGGACAGCGTCGGAGTGCGGTTCTGATTACACGCTACTCGAAGTAAAACAGCCTCCGGAAAGTCGTGAAAAAAATTTTAGACCGATCCAACGGTCGGATCTATAGTTATGGACCTTTTGAGCCGGTACTCTACTCATGTCGGTGTTAAGGCCCGACCGGACATCGTCGGAGTGCGGTACTGATTCCAAGCTACTCCAGTAAAACAGCTTCCGGAAACTCGTGAAAAAAATTTTAGAGCGATCCAACGGTCGGATCTATTGTTATGGACCTTTTTACCGGCCTCTAGTCGTGTCGGTGGTAAGGTCCGACTGGACATCGTTGGAGTGCGGTACTGATTCCAGCTACTCCAAGTAAAACAGCCTCCGGAAACTCGTGAAAAAACTTTTATAGCGATCCAACGGTCGGATCTATTGTTATGGACCTTTTGACCCGGTACTCTAGTCGTGTCGTGGTAAGGTCCGACTGGGCATCGTTGGAGTGGGGTACTGATTCCACGCTACTCCAAGTAAAACAGCCTTCGGAAAGTCGTGAAAAAAATTTAGACGATCCAACGGTCGGATCTATAGTTATGGACCTTTTGAGCGGGTACTCTACTCTGTCGGTGTTAAGGCCCGACCGGACATCGTCGGAGTGCGGTACTGATTCCACGCTACTCCAAGTAAAACAGCTTCGGAAACTCGTGAAAAAAATTTTATAGCGATCCAACGGTCGGATCTATTGTTATGGACCTTTTGAGCCGGTACTCTAGTCATGTCGGTGGTAAGGCCGACCGGACAGCGTCGGAGTGCGGTTCTGATTACACGCTACTCGAAGTAAAACAGCCTCCGGAAACTCGTGAAAAAATTTTAGAGCGATCCAACGGTCGGATCTATTGTTATGGACCTTTTGACCGGTACTCTAGTCATGTCGGTGGTAAGGTCCGACCGGCATCGTCGGAGTGCGGTACTGATTCCACGCTACTCCAAGTAAAACAGCTCCGGAAACTCGTGAAAAAAATTTTAGAGCGATCCAACGGTCGGATCTATTGTTATGGACCTTTTTACCGCCTCTAGTCGTGTCGTGGTAAGGTCCGACTGGCATCGTTGGAGTGGGGTACTGATTCCAAGCTACTCCAAGTAAAACAGCCTCCGGAAACTCGTGAAAAAATTTTATAGCGATCCAACGGTCGGATCTATTGTTATGGACCTTTTGAGCCGGTACTCTAGTCATGTCGGTGGTAAGGCCCGACCGGACAGCGTCGGAGTGCGGTTCTGATTACACGCTACTCGAAGTAAAACAGCCTCCGGAAAGTCGTGAAAAAAATTTTAGACCGATCCAACGGTCGGATCTATAGTTATGGACCTTTTGAGCCGGTACTCTACTCTGTCGGTGTTAAGGCCCGACCGGACATCGTCGGAGTGCGGTACTGATTCCACGCTACTCCAAGTAAAACAGCTTCCGAAAACTTGAAAAAAAATTTTAGAGCGATCCAACGGTCGGATCTATTGTTATGGACCTTTTTACCCGTACTCTAGTCATGTCGGTGGTAAGGTCCGACTGGGCATCGTCGGAGTGCGGTACTGATTCCACGCTACTCCAAGTAAAACAGCCTCCGAAACTCGTGAAAAAACTTTTATAGCGATCCAACGGTCGGATCTATTGTTATGGACCTTTTGAGCCGGTACTCTAGTCATGGCGGTGGTAAGGCCCGACGGACAGCGTCGGAGTGCGGTTCTGATTACACGCTACTCGAAGTAAAACAGCCTCCGGAAAGTCGTGAAAAAAATTTTAGACCGATCCAACGGTCGGATCTATAGTTATGGACCTTTTGAGCCGGTACTCTACTCATGTCGGTGTTAAGGCCCGACCGGACATCGTCGGAGTGCGGTACTGATTCCAAGCTACTCCAAGTAAAACAGCTTCCGGAAACTCGTGAAAAAATTTTAGAGCGATCCAACGGTCGGATCTATTGTTATGGACCTTTTTACCCGGTACTCTAGTCGTGTCGTGGTAAGGTCCGACTGGCATCGTTGGAGTGGGGTACTGATTCCAAGCTACTCCAAGTAAAACAGCCTCCGGAAACTCGTGAAAAAAATTTTAGAATCCGATTTTCAACGGTTCGGATCTATAGTTATGGACCTTTTGAGCCAAAAAAGGGTACTCTACTCATGTCGGGTTGTATGGCTATTTTGTTCCGACCGGCGACATCGTCGGAGTGAGTGGTACTGATTCCAAACGCTACTCCAAGTAAAACAGCTTCGGGAAAGTCGTTGGGGAAAGAAACAATTTTTAGGGATCCAACGGTTCGGTTTCTACTGTTATGGACTTTTTACACGGGTACTCTACTCATGTCGGCAGGTAAGGTCCATTTATATTGAAGTGCCGACAATGGGCATCGCCGGAGTCCGGTACTGTTTCCTCGCTACTGCAAGTAAAACAGCCTCCGAAAAATCGTGTGGGTGAAAAGATTTCTACAGCGATCCGACGGTTTTTTTCGGTTCTATTGTTATGGACTTTTGTGTCCGGTACATATGTCACATGGCTTGGTGGTTAGTTATGGCTTACGACCGGGAACAGAGTCGGGAGTGCGGTTTACTGATTACACGCTACTCGAAGTAAAACAGCCGCGGAGGAATGTCGTGTAAAAAATTTTAGGAGACGATCCAACGGCCTGATCTTATTGTTAGGGACCTTTTGAGCGGGTACTCTACTCCCCCCCCTGTTCGGTGTTAAGGCCCGATCGGACTTCGTCGGTAGTGCGGTACTGATTCCACGCTACTCCACAGTAAAAAAAGCTTCTGGAATGTCGTGAAAAAAAAATTTTAGACGAATCCAAACGGTGGGGGTCGGATCTATTGTTATGGACCTTTTTGAGCCGGTACTCTAGTCATGTCGTGGTAAGGCCGACCGGACATCGTCGGAGTGCGGTACTGATTCCACGCTACTCCAAGTAAAACAGCCTCCGGAAACTCGTGAAAAAATTTTAGAGCGATCCAACGGTCGGATCTATTGTTATGGACCTTTTTACCCGGTACTCTAGTCATGTCGGTGGTAAGGTCGACTGGGCATCGTCGGAGTGCGGTACTGATTCCACGCTACTCCAAGTAAAACAGCCTCCGGAAACTCGTGAAAAAAATTTTATAGCGATCCAACGGTCGGATCTATTGTTATGGACCTTTTGAGCCGGTACTCTAGTCATGTCGGTGGTAAGGCCCGACCGGACAGCGTCGGAGTGCGGTTCTGATTACACGCTACTCGAAGTAAAACAGCTCCGGAAAGTCGTGAAAAAATTTTAGAGCGATCCAACGGTCGGATCTATAGTTATGGACCTTTTGAGCGGTACTCTAGTCATGTCGGTGTTAAGTCCGACCGGAGGACATCGTCGGAGTGCGGTACTGATTCCACGCTACTCCAAGTAAAACAGCCTCCGGAAACTCGTGAAAAAAATTTTAGAGCGATCCAACGGTCGGATCTATTGTTATGGACCTTTTTACCGGTACTCTAGTCTGTCGGTGGTAAGGTCCGACTGGCATCGTCGGAGTGCGGTACTGATTCCACGCTACTCAAGTAAAACAGCCTCCGGAAACTCGTGAAAAAAATTTTATAGCGATCCAACGGTCGGATCTATTGTTATGGACCTTTTGACCCGGTACTCTAGTCATGTCGGTGGTAAGGCCCGACCGGCATCGTCGGAGTGCGGTACTGATTCCACGCTACTCCAAGTAAAACAGCCTCCGGAAACTCGTGAAAAAAATTTTAGAGCGATCCAACGGTCGGATCTATAGTTATGGACCTTTTGAGCGGTACTCTAGTCTGTCGGTGTAAGGCCGACCGGACATCGTCGGAGTGCGGTACTGATTCCACGCTACTCCAAGTAAAACAGCTTCCGGAAACTCGTGAAAAAAATTTTAGAGCGATCCAACGGTCGGATCTATTGTTATGGACCTTTTTCCGGTACTCTAGTCGTGTCCGTGGTAAGGTCGACTGGCATCGTTCGGAGTGGGGTACTGATTCCAAGCTACTCCAAGTAAAACAGCCTCCGGAAACTCGTGAAAAAACTTTTATAGCGATCCAACGGTCGGATCTATTGTTATGGACCTTTTGAGCCGGTACTCTAGTCTGTCGGTGGTAAGGCCCGACCGGACATCGTCGGAGTGCGGTTTGATTCCACGCTACTCCAAGTAAAACAGCCTCGGAAACTCGTGAAAAAAATTTTAGACGATCCAACGGTCGGATCTATAGTTATGGACCTTTTGAGCGGTACTCTAGTCATGTCGGTGTTAAGGCCCGACCGGACATCGTCGGAGTGCGGTTCTGATTAACGCTACTCAAGTAAAACAGCCTCCGGAACTCGTGAAAAAAATTTTAGAGCGATCCAACGGTCGGATCTATTGTTATGGACCTTTTTACCCGGTACTCTAGTCATGTCGGTGGTAAGGCCCGACCGGACATCGTCGGAGTGGGTACTGATTCCACGCTACTCCAAGTAAAACAGCCTCCGGAAACTCGTGAAAAAAATTTTAGAGCGATCCAACGGTCGGATCTATTGTTATGGACCTTTTGACCCGGTACTCTAGTCATGTCGTGGTAAGGTCCGACCGGATCGTTCGGAGTGCGGTACTGATTCCACGCTACTCCAAGTAAAACAGCCTCCGAAACTCGTGAAAAAAATTTTATAGCGATCCAACGGTCGGATCTATTGTTATGGACCTTTTGCCGGTACTCTAGTCGTGTCCGTGGTAAGGTCCGACTGGCATCGTCGGAGTGCGGTACTGATTCCAAGCTACTCCAAGTAAAACAGCCTCCGGAAAGTCGTGAAAAAAATTTTAGAGCGATCCAACGGTCGGATCTATTGTTATGGACCTTTTGAGCGGGTACTCTACTCATGTCGGTGTTAAGGCCCGACGGACATCGTCGGAGTGCGGTACTGATTCCACGCTACTCCAAGTAAAACAGCTTCGGAAACTCGTGAAAAAAATTTTAGAGCGATCCAACGGTCGGATCTATTGTTATGGACCTTTTTACCCGGTACTCTAGTCATGTCCGTGGTAAGGTCCGACGGCATCGTCGGAGTGGGGTACTGATTCCACGCTACTCCAAGTAAAACAGCCTCCGGAAACTCGTGAAAAAAATTTTATAGCGATCCAACGGTCGGATCTATTGTTATGGACCTTTTGAGCCGGTACTCTAGTCATGTCGGTGGTAAGGCCGACCGGACCGTCGGAGTGCGGTTCTGATTACACGCTACTCGAAGTAAAACAGCCTCCGGAAAGTCGTGAAAAAAATTTTAGACCGATCCAACGGTCGGATCTATAGTTATGGACCTTTTGAGCGGGTACTCTACTCCTGTCGGTGTTAAGCCCGACCGGACATCGTCGGAGTGCGGTACTGATTCCACGCTACTCCAAGTAAAACAGCTTCCGGAAACTCGTGAAAAATTTTAGAGCGATCCAACGGTCGGATCTATGTTATGGACCTTTTTACCGGTACTCTAGTCATGTCGGTGGTAAGGTCCGACTGGGCATCGTTGGAGTGGGGTACTGATTCCACGCTACTCCAAGTAAAACAGCCTCCGAAACTCGTGAAAAACTTTTATAGCGATCCAACGGTCGGATCTATTGTTATGGACCTTTTGAGCCGGTACTCTAGTCATGTCGGTGGTAAGGCCCGACCGGACAGCGTCGGAGTGCGGTTCTGATTACACGCTACTCGAAGTAAAACAGCCTCCGGAAAGTCGTGAAAAAATTTTAGACCGATCCAACGGTCGGATCTATAGTTATGGACCTTTTGAGCCGGTACTCTACTCATGTCGGTGTTAAGGCCCGACCGGACATCGTCGGAGTGCGGTACTGATTCCACGCTACTCCAAGTAAAACAGCTTCCGGAAACTCGTGAAAAAAATTTTAGAGCGATCCAACGGTCGGATCTATTGTTATGGACCTTTTTACCCGGCCTCTAGTCGTGTCCGTGGTAAGGTCCGACTGGCATCGTTGGAGTGGGTACTGATTCCAAGCTACTCCAAGTAAAACAGCCTCCGGAAACTCGTGAAAAAACTTTTATAGCGATCCAACGGTCGGATCTATTGTTATGGACCTTTTGACCCGGTACTCTAGTCATGTCCGTGGTAAGGTCCGACCGGACATCGTCGGAGTGGTACTGATTCCACGCTACTCCAAGTAAAACAGCCTCCGGAAAGTCGTGAAAAAAATTTTAGACCGATCCAACGGTCGGATCTATAGTTATGGACCTTTTGAGCGGGTACTCTACTCCTGTCGGTGTAAGGCCCGACCGGACATCGTCGGAGTGCGGTACTGATTCCACGCTACTCCAAGTAAAACAGCTTCCGGAAACTCGTGAAAAAAATTTTAGAGCGATCCAACGGTCGGATCTATTGTTATGGACCTTTTTACCCGGTACTCTAGTCATGTCGTGGTAAGGTCCGACTGGCATCGTCGGAGTGGGGTACTGATTCCACGCTACTCCAAGTAAAACAGCCTCCGGAAACTCGTGAAAAAACTTTTATAGCGATCCAACGGTCGGATCTATTGTTATGGACCTTTTGAGCCGGTACTCTAGTCATGTCGTGGTAAGGCCCGACCGGACAGCGTCGGAGTGCGGTTCTGATTACACGCTACTCGAAGTAAAACAGCCTCCGGAAAGTCGTGAAAAAATTTTAGACCGATCCAACGGTCGGATCTATAGTTATGGACCTTTTGAGCGGTACTCTACTCCTGTCGGTGTTAAGGCCGACCGGACATCGTCGGAGTGCGGTACTGATTCCACGCTACTCCAAGTAAAACAGCTTCGGAAACTCGTGAAAAAATTTTTAGAGCGATCCAACGGTCGGATCTATTGTTATGGACCTTTTACCCGGTACTCTAGTCGTGTCGGTGGTAAGGTCCGACTGGCATCGTCGGAGTGGGTACTGATTCCACGCTACTCCAAGTAAAACAGCCTCCGAAACTCGTGAAAAAACTTTTATAGCGATCCAACGGTCGGATCTATTGTTATGGACCTTTTGAGCCGGTACTCTAGTCATGTCGGTGGTAAGGCCCGACCGGACAGCGTCGGAGTGCGGTTCTGATTACACGCTACTCGAAGTAAAACAGCCTCCGGAAAGTCGTGAAAAAATTTTAGACCGATCCAACGGTCGGATCTATAGTTATGGACCTTTTGAGCGGTACTCTATCATGTCGGTGTTAAGGCCGACCGGACATCGTCGGAGTGCGGTACTGATTCCACGCTACTCCAAGTAAAACAGCTTCGGAAACTCGTGAAAAAAATTTTAGAGCGATCCAACGGTCGGATCTATTGTTATGGACCTTTTTACCGGTACTCTAGTCGTGTCCGTGGTAAGGTCCGACTGGCATCGTTGGAGTGCGGTACTGATTCCAAGCTACTCCAAGTAAAACAGCCTCCGGAAACTCGTGAAAAAATTTTATAGCGATCCAACGGTCGGATCTATTGTTATGGACCTTTTGACCCGGTACTCTAGTCGTGTCCGTGGTAAGGTCCGACCGGCATCGTCGGAGTGGGTACTGATTCCACGCTACTCCAAGTAAAACAGCCTCCGGAAAGTCGTGAAAAAAATTTTAGACGATCCAACGGTCGGATCTATAGTTATGGACCTTTTGAGCGGTACTCTACTCATGTCGGTGTTAAGGGCCGACCGGACATCGTCGGAGTGCGGTACTGATTCCACGCTACTCCAAGTAAAACAGCTTCGGAAACTCGTGAAAAAAATTTTAGAGCGATCCAACGGTCGGATCTATTGTTATGGACCTTTTTACCCGGTACTCTAGTCGTGTCCGTGGTAAGGTCCGACTGGCATCGTTGGAGTGGGGTACTGATTCCAAGCTACTCCAAGTAAAACAGCCTCCGGAAACTCGTGAAAAAACTTTTTTAGCGATCCAACGGTCGGATCTATTGTTATGGACCTTTTGAGCCGGTACTCTAGTCATGTCGTGGTAAGGCCCGACGGACATCGTCGGAGTGCGGTTTGATTCCACGCTACTCCAAGTAAAACAGCCTCCGGAAAGTCGTGAAAAAAATTTTAGAGCGATCCAACGGTCGGATCTATTGTTATGGACCTTTTGAGCCGGTACTCTAGTCATGTCGTGGTAAGGCCCGACCGGACATCGTCGGAGTGCGTTCTGATTACACGCTACTCGAAGTAAAACAGCCTCCGGAAACTCGTGAAAAAAATTTTAGACGATCCAACGGTCGGATCTATAGTTATGGACCTTTTGAGCCGGTACTCTACTCATGTCGGTGTTAAGGCCCGACCGGACATCGTCGGAGTGGGTACTGATTCCACGCTACTCCAAGTAAAACAGCTTCCGGAAACTCGTGAAAAAAATTTTAGAGCGATCCAACGGTCGGATCTATTGTTATGGACCTTTTTACCCGGTACTCTAGTCGTGTCGTGGTAAGGTCCGATGGCATCGTCGGAGTGGGTACTGATTCCACTACTCCAAGTAAAACAGCTCCGGAAACTCGTGAAAAAACTTTTATAGCGATCCAACGGTCGGATCTATTGTTATGGACCTTTTGACCCGGTACTCTAGTCATGTCCGTGGTAAGGTCCGACCGGCATCGTCGGAGTGCGGTACTGATTCCACGCTACTCGAAGTAAAACAGCCTCCGGAAAGTCGTGAAAAAACTTTTAGACGATCCAACGGTCGGATCTATAGTTATGGACCTTTTGAGCCGGTACTCTACTCATGTCGGGTTAAGGCCCGACCGGACATCGTCGGAGTGCGGTACTGATTCCACGCTACTCCAAGTAAAACAGCTTCCGGAAACTCGTGAAAAAAATTTTAGAGCGATCCAACGGTCGGATCTATTGTTATGGACCTTTTTACCGGTACTCTAGTCATGTCGTGGTAAGGTCCGACTGGCATCGTCGGAGTGCGGTACTGATTCCACGCTACTCCAAGTAAAACAGCCTCCGGAAACTCGTGAAAAAAATTTTATAGCGATCCAACGGTCGGATCTATTGTTATGGACCTTTTGAGCCGGTACTCTAGTCATGTCGGTGGTAAGGCCCGACCGGACATCGTCGGAGTGCGGTTCTGATTACACGCTACTCGAAGTAAAACAGCCTCCGGAAAGTCGTGAAAAAAATTTTAGACCGATCCAACGGTCGGATCTATAGTTATGGACCTTTTGAGCCGGTACTCTACTCATGTCGGTGTTAAGGCCCGACCGGACATCGTCGGAGTGCGGTACTGATTCCACGCTACTCCAAGTAAAACAGCCTCCGGAAACTCGTGAAAAAAATTTTAGAGCGATCCAACGGTCGGATCTATTGTTATGGACCTTTTGAGCCGGTACTCTAGTCATGTCGGTGTAAGGCCCGACCGACATGTCGGAGTGGGGTGGGTACTGATTCCACGCTACTCCAAGTAAAACAGCTTCCGGAAACTCGTGAAAAAAATTTTAGAGCGATCCAACGGTCGGATCTATTGTTATGGACCTTTTACCGGTACTCTAGTCATGTCCGTGGTAAGGTCCGACTGGGCATCGTCGGAGTGCGGTACTGATTCCAGCTACTCCAAGTAAAACAGCTTCGGAAACTCGTGAAAAAAATTTTAGAGCGATCCAACGGTCGGATCTATTGTTATGGACCTTTTGAGCCGGTACTCTAGTCATGTCGGTGGTAAGGCCCGACCGGACATCGTCGGAGTGCGGTTCTGATTCCACGCTACTCCAAGTAAAACAGCCTCCGGAAACTCGTGAAAAAAATTTAGAGCGATCCAACGGTCGGATCTATTGTTATGGACCTTTTGAGCCGGTACTCTAGTCATGTCGTGGTAAGGCCCGACCGGACATCGTCGGAGTGCGGTACTGATTCCACGCTACTCCAAGTAAAACAGCCTCCGGAAACTCGTGAAAAAATTTTAGAGCGATCCAACGGTCGGATCTATTGTTATGGACCTTTTTACCGGTACTCTAGTCATGTCGGTGGTAAGGTCCGACCGGCATCGTCGGAGTGGGTACTGATTCCACGCTACTCCAAGTAAAACAGCTCCGGAAACTCGTGAAAAAACTTTTAGAGCGATCCAACGGTCGGATCTATTGTTATGGACCTTTTTAGCGGTACTCTAGTCGTGTCCGTGGTAAGGTCCGACTGGCATCGTGGAGTGGGGTACTGATTCCAAGCTACTCCAAGTAAAACAGCCTCCGGAAACTCGTGAAAAAACTTTTATAGCGATCCAACGGTCGGATCTATTGTTATGGACCTTTTGAGCCGGTACTCTAGTCATGTCGGTGGTAAGGCCCGACCGGACAGCGTCGGAGTGCGGTTCTGATTACACGCTACTCGAAGTAAAACAGCCTCCGGAAAGTCGTGAAAAAAATTTTAGACCGATCCAACGGTCGGATCTTATGTTATGGACCTTTTGAGCCGGTACTCTACTCCTGTCGGTGTTAAGGCCCGACCGGACATCGTCGGAGTGCGGTACTGATTCCACGCTACTCCAAGTAAAACAGCTTCCGGAAACTCGTGAAAAAAATTTTAGAGCGATCCAACGGTCGGATCTACTGTTATGGACCTTTTACCCGGTACTCTAGTCATGTCGGTGGTAAGGTCCGACTGGGCATCGTCGGAGTGCGGTACTGATTCCACGCTACTCCAAGTAAAACAGCTCCGAAAACTCGTGAAAAAACTTTTATAGCGATCCAACGGTCGGATCTATTGTTATGGACCTTTTGAGGCGGTACTCTAGTCATGTCGGTGGTAAGGGCCGACCGGACAGCGTCGGAGTGCGGTTCTGATTACACGCTACTCGAAGTAAAACAGCCTCCGGAAAGTCGTGAAAAAATTTTAGACCGATCCAACGGTCGGATCTATAGTTATGGACCTTTTGAGCCGGTACTCTACTCATGTCGGTGTTAAGGCCCGACCGGACATCGTCGGAGTGCGGTACTGATTCCAAGCTACTCCAAGTAAAACAGCTTCCGGAAACTCGTGAAAAAATTTTAGAGCGATCCAACGGTCGGATCTATTGTTATGGACCTTTTTACCCGGTACTCTAGTCGTGTCCGTGGTAAGGTCCGACTGGGATCGTTGGAGTGGGGTACTGATTCCAAGCTACTCCAAGTAAAACAGCCTCCGGAAACTCGTGAAAAAACTTTTGTAGCGATCCAACGGTCGGATCTATTGTTATGGACCTTTTGACCGGCCCTCTAGTCGTGTCCGTGGTAAGGTCCGACTGGCATCGTTGGAGTGGGGTACTGATTCCAAGCTACTCCAAGTAAAACAGCCTCCGGAAAGTCGTGAAAAAAATTTTAGAGCGATCCAACGGTCGGATCTATTGTTATGGACCTTTTTACCGGCCTCTAGTCGTGTCCGTGGTAAGGTCCGACTGGCATCGTGGAGTGGGTACTGATTCCAAGCTACTCCAAGTAAAACAGCCTCCGGAAACTCGTGAAAAACTTTTATAGCGATCCAACGGTCGGATCTATTGTTATGGACCTTTTGAGCCGGTACTCTAGTCATGTCGGTGGTAAGGCCCGACCGGACAGCGTCGGAGTGCGGTTCTAATTACACGCTACTCGAAGTAAAACAGCCTCCGGAAAGTCGTGAAAAAAATTTTAGACCGATCCAACGGTCGGATCTATAGTTATGGACCTTTTGAGCCGGTACTCTACTCCTGTCGGTGTTAAGGCCCGACGGACATCGTCAGAGTGCGGTACTGATTCCACGTTACTCCTAGTAAAACAGCTTCCGGAAACTCGTGAAAAAAATTTTAGAGCGATCCAACGGTCTGATCTATTGTTATGGACCTTTTTACCCGGCCCTCTAGTCGTGTCCGTGGTAAGGTCCGACTGGCATCGTTGGAGTGGGGTACGGATTCCAAGCTACTCCAAGTAAAACAGCCTCCGTAAACTCTTGAAAAAACTTTTATAGCGATCCAACGGTCGGATCTATTATTAGCGACCTTTTGAGCCGGAACTCTAGTCATGTCGCTGGTGAGGCCCGACCGGACAGCGTCGGAGTGCGGTTCTGATTACACGCTACTCGAAGTAAAACAGCCTCCGGAAAGTCGTGAAAAAAATTTTAGACCGATCCAACCGTCGGAACTATAGTTATGGACCTTTTGAGCCGGTACTCTACTCATGTCCGTGTTAAGGCCCGACCGGACATCGTCGGAGTGCGGTACTGATTCCACGCTACTCAAAGTAAAACAGCCTCCGTAAAGCCGTGAAAAAAATTTATTAGACCGATCCAACGGTCGGAGTCTATAGTTATGGACCTTTTTAGCGGGTTACTCTACTCTTGTCGGTGTTCAGGCCCGACTGGCATCGTCGGAGTGCGGTACTGATTCAACGACTACTCCAAGTAAAACAGCTTCCAGAAACTCGTGAAAAAAAATTTATAGAGATCCAACGGTCGGATCTACTGTTATGGACCTTTTTACCCGGTACACTAGTCATGTCGGCGGCAAAGGTCCGACTGGGCAGCGTCTATATACGTTACTGATTTCCATCGCATACTCCAAGTAAAACAGCCTCCAAAAAAGTCGTGAAAAAACTTTTATAGCGATCCAACGGTCGGATCTATTGTTATGGACCTTTTTTGCGACGGTACACTAGTCCATGTCGGTGTTAAGACCCGACCGGACAGCGTCGCCGTGCAGTTCTGATTACACGCAAACGAAGTAAAACAGCCTCCGGAAAGTCCGTGAAAACAATTTTAGAGCGATCCAACGGTCGGATCTACTGTTATAGGACCTTTTTACCCGGTACACTAAGTCATGTCCGGCGGTAATGTACCGACTTGGGCATCGTATGAGTACGTTACTGATTCCACGCTACTCCAAGTAAAACAGCCTCCAAAACTCGTGAAAAAACTTTTATAGCGATCCAACGGTCGGATCTATTGTTATGGACCTTTTGAGGCGGTACTCTAGTCATGTCGGTGGTAAGGCCGACCGGACAGCGTCGGAGTGCGGTTCTGATTACACGCTACTCGAAGTAAAACAGCCTCCGGAAAGTCGTGAAAAAAATTTTAGACGATCCAACGGTCGGATCTATAGTTATGGACCTTTTGAGCCGGTACTCTACTCATGTCGGTGTTAAGGCCCGACCGGACATCGTCGGAGTGCGGTACTGATTCCAAGCTACTCCAGTAAAACAGCTTCCGGAAACTCGTGAAAAAAATTTTAGAGCGATCCAACGGTCGGATCTATTGTTATGGACCTTTTTACCCGGTACTCTAGTCATGTCGGTGGTAAGGTCCGACTGGGCATCGTTGGAGTGGGGTACTGATTCCACGCTACTCAAGTAAAACAGCCTCCGGAAACTCGTGAAAAAAATTTTTATAGCGATCCAACGGTCGGATCTATTGTTATGGACCTTTTGACGGTACTCTAGTCATGTCCGTGGTAAGGCCCGACTGGCATCGTCGGAGTGGGGTACTGATTCCACGCTACTCCAAGTAAAACAGCCTCCGGAAACTCGTGAAAAAAATTTTAGAGCGATCCAACGGTCGGATCTATTGTTATGGACCTTTTTACCCGGTACTCTAGTCGTGTCCGTGGTAAGGTCCGACTGGCATCGTTGGAGTGGGTACTGATTCCAGCTACTCCAAGTAAAACAGCCTCCGGAAACTCGTGAAAAAACTTTTATAGCGATCCAACGGTCGGATCTATTGTTATGGACCTTTTGAGCCGGTACTCTAGTCATGTCGGTGGTAAGGCCCGACCGGACAGCGTCGGAGTGCGGTTCTGATTACACGCTACTCGAAGTAAAACAGCCTCCGGAAAGTCGTGAAAAAAATTTTAGACCGATCCAACGGTCGGATCTATAGTTATGGACCTTTTGAGCCGGTACTCTACTCTGTCGGTGTTAAGGCCCGACCGGACAGCGTCGGAGTGCGGTACTGATTCCACGCTACTCCAAGTAAAACAGCTTCCGGAAACTCGTGAAAAAAATTTTAGAGCGATCCAACGGTCGGATCTATTGTTATGGACCTTTTTACCGGTACTCTAGTCATGTCGGTGGTAAGGTCGACTGGGCATCGTCGGAGTCGGTACTGATTCCACGCTACTCCAAGTAAAACAGCCTCCAAAACTCGTGAAAAAACTTTTATAGCGATCCAACGGTCGGATCTATTGTTATGGACCTTTTGAGGCGGTACTCTAGTCATGTCGGTGGTAAGGGCCGACCGGACAGCGTCGGAGTGCGGTTCTGATTACACGCTACTCGAAGTAAAACAGCCTCCGGAAAGTCGTGAAAAAATTTTAGACCGATCCAACGGTCGGATCTATAGTTATGGACCTTTTGAGCCGGTACTCTACTCATGTCGGTGTTAAGGCCCGACCGGACATCGTCGGAGTGCGGTACTGATTCCAAGCTACTCCAAGTAAAACAGCTTCCGGAAACTCGTGAAAAAAATTTTAGAGCGATCCAACGGTCGGATCTATTGTTATGGACCTTTTTACCCGGTACTCTAGTCGTGTCCGTGGTAAGGTCCGACTGGACATCGTTGGAGTGGGGTACTGATTCCACGCTACTCCAAGTAAAACAGCTCCGGAAACTCGTGAAAAAACTTTTGTAGCGATCCAACGGTCGGATCTATTGTTATGGACCTTTTGACCCGGCCCTCTAGTCGTGTCGGTGGTAAGGTCCGACTGGCATCGTGGAGTGGGGTACTGATTCCAAGCTACTCCAAGTAAAACAGCCTCGGAAAGTCGTGAAAAAATTTTAAGCGATCCAACGGTCGGATCTATTGTTATGGACCTTTTTACCCGGTACTCTAGTCATGTCCGTGGTAAGGTCCGACTGGCATCGTTGGAGTGGGGTACTGATTCCAAGCTACTCCAAGTAAAACAGCCTCCGGAAACTCGTGAAAAAAACTTTTATAGCGATCCAACGGTCGGATCTATTGTTATGGACCTTTTGAGCCGGTACTCTAGTCATGTCGGTGGTAAGGCCCGACCGGACAGCGTCGGAGTGCGGTTCTGATTACACGCTACTCGAAGTAAAACAGCCTCCGGAAAGTCGTGAAAAAATTTTTAGACCGATCCAACGGTCGGATCTATAGTTATGGACCTTTTGAGCCGGTACTCTACTCCTGTCGGTGTTAAGGCCCGACCGACATCGTCGGAGTGCGGTACTGATTCCACGCTACTCCAAGTAAAACAGCTTCGGAAACTCGTGAAAAAAATTTTAGAGCGATCCAACGGTCGGATCTATTGTTATGGACCTTTTTACCCGGCCCTCTAGTCGTGTCCGTGGTAAGGTCCGACTGGCATCGTTGGAGTGGGGTACTGATTCCAAGCTACTCCAAGTAAAACAGCCTCCGGAAACTCGTGAAAAAACTTTTATAGCGATCCAACGGTCGGATCTATTGTTATGGACCTTTTGAGCGGTACTCTAGTCATGTCGGTGGTAAGGCCCGACCGGACAGCGTCGGAGTGCGGTTCTGATTACACGCTACTCGAAGTAAAACAGCCTCCGGAAAGTCGTGAAAAAATTTTAGACGATCCAACGGTCGGATCTATAGTTATGGACCTTTTGAGCCGGTACTCTACTCATGTCGGTGTTAAGGCCCGACCGGACATCGTCGGAGTGCGGTACTGATTCCACGCTACTCCAAGTAAAACAGCCTCCGGAAACTCGTGAAAAAAATTTTAGAGCGATCCAACGGTCGGATCTATGTTATGGACCTTTTACCGGTACTCTAGTCATGTCGGTGGTAAGGTCCGACTGGCATCGTCGGAGTGGGTACTGATTCCACGCTACTCCAAGTAAAACAGCCTCCGGAAACTCGTGAAAAAACTTTTTAGCGATCCAACGGTCGGATCTATTGTTATGGACCTTTTGAGCCGGTACTCTAGTCGTGTCCGTGGTAAGGTCCGACCGGCATCGTCGGAGTGCGGTTCTGATTCCACGCTACTCCAAGTAAAACAGCCTCCGGAAACTCGTGAAAAAAATTTTATAGCGATCCAACGGTCGGATCTATTGTTATGGACCTTTTGAGCCGGTACTCTAGTCATGTCGGTGGTAAGGCCCGACCGGACAGCGTCGGAGTGCGGTACTGATTACACGCTACTCCAAGTAAAACAGCCTCCGGAAACTCGTGAAAAAAATTTTAGAGCGATCCAACGGTCGGATCTATAGTTATGGACCTTTTGAGCCGGTACTCTAGTCATGTCGGTGTTAAGGCCGACCGACATCGTCGGAGTGCGGTACTGATTCCACGCTACTCCAAGTAAAACAGCTTCCGGAAACTCGTGAAAAAAATTTTAGAGCGATCCAACGGTCGGATCTATTGTTATGGACCTTTTTACCGGTACTCTAGTCATGTCGGTGGTAAGGTCCGACTGGGCATCGTCGGAGTCGGTACTGATTCCACGCTACTCCAAGTAAAACAGCCTCCGGAAACTCGTGAAAAACTTTTATAGCGATCCAACGGTCGGATCTATTGTTATGGACCTTTTGAGCCGGTACTCTAGTCATGTCGGTGGTAAGGGCCGACCGGACAGCGTCGGAGTGCGGTTCTGATTACACGCTACTCGAAGTAAAACAGCCTCCGGAAACTCGTGAAAAAATTTTAGACGATCCAACGGTCGGATCTATAGTTATGGACCTTTTGAGCCGGTACTCTACTCATGTCGTGTTAAGGCCCGACGGACATCGTCGGAGTGCGGTACTGATTCCAAGCTACTCCAGTAAAACAGCTTCCGGAAACTCGTGAAAAAATTTTAGAGCGATCCAACGGTCGGATCTATTGTTATGGACCTTTTTACCGGTACTCTAGTCGTGTCCGTGGTAAGGTCCGACTGGGATCGTTGGAGTGGGGTACTGATTCCAAGCTACTCCAAGTAAAACAGCCTCCGGAAACTCGTGAAAAAAACTTTTGTAGCGATCCAACGGTCGGATCTATTGTTATGGACCTTTTGACCGGTACTCTAGTCGTGTCGGTGGTAAGGTCCGACTGGCATCGTTGGAGTGGGTACTGATTCCAAGCTACTCCAAGTAAAACAGCCTCCGGAATGTCGTGAAAAAATTTTAAGCGATCCAACGGTCGGATCTATTGTTATGGACCTTTTACCCGGCCCTCTAGTCGTGTCCGTGGTAAGGTCCGACTGGCATCGTTGGAGTGGGGTACTGATTCCAAGCTACTCCAAGTAAAACAGCCTCCGGAAACTCGTGAAAAAACTTTTATAGCGATCCAACGGTCGGATCTATTGTTATGGACCTTTTGAGCCGGTACTCTAGTCATGTCGGTGGTAAGGCCCGACGGACAGCGTCGGAGTGCGGTTCTGATTACACGCTACTCGAAGTAAAAACAGCTCCGGAAAGTCGTGAAAAAAATTTTAGACCGATCCAACGGTCGGATCTATAGTTATGGACCTTTTGAGCCGGTACTCTACTCCTGTCGGTGTTAAGGCCGACCGGACATCGTCGGAGTGCGGTACTGATTCCACGCTACTCCAAGTAAAACAGCTTCCGGAAACTCGTGAAAAAATTTTAGAGCGATCCAACGGTCGGATCTATTGTTATGGACCTTTTTACCGGTACTCTAGTCGTGTCCGTGGTAAGGTCCGACTGGCATCGTTGGAGTGGGGTACTGATTCCAAGCTACTCCAAGTAAAACAGCTCCGGAAACTCGTGAAAAACTTTTATAGCGATCCAACGGTCGGATCTATTGTTATGGACCTTTTGAGCGGTACTCTAGTCATGTCGGTGGTAAGGCCCGACCGGACAGCGTCGGAGTGCGGTCTGATTACACGCTACTCGAAGTAAAACAGCCTCCGGAAAGTCGTGAAAAAATTTTAGAGCGATCCAAGGTCGGATCTATAGTTATGGACCTTTTGAGCCGGTACTCTACTATGTCGATGTGGTAGTTAAGGCCGACCGAACAGCGTCGGAGTGCGGTACTGATTCCACGCTACTCCAAGTAAAACAGCTTCGGAAACTCGTGAAAAAATTTTAGAGCGATCCAACGGTCGGATCTATTGTTATGGACCTTTTTACCCGGTACTCTAGTCATGTCGGTGGTAAGGTCCGACTGCATCGTGGAGTGGGGTACTGATTCCAAGCTACTCCAAGTAAAACAGCCTCCGAAAACTCGTGAAAAAACTTTTATAGCGATCCAACGGTCGGATCTATTGTTATGGACCTTTTGAGCCGGTACTCTAGTCATGTCGGTGGTAAGGCCCGACGGACAGCGTCGGAGTGCGGTTCTGATTACACGCTACTCGAAGTAAAACAGCCTCCGGAAAGTCGTGAAAAAAATTTTAGACCGATCCAACGGTCGGATCTATAGTTATGGACCTTTTGAGCCGGTACTCTACTCATGTCGTGTTAAGGCCGACCGGAGCGACGTTGTTGGAGTGCGGTACTGATTCCACGCTACTCAAGTAAAACAGCTTCTGGAAACTCGTGAAAAAAATTTTAGAGCGATCCAACGGTCGGATCTACTGTTATGGACCTTTTTACCCGGTACTCTAGTCATGTCGGTGGTAAGGTCCGACTGGCATCGGAGTGGGGTACTGATTCAAGCTACTCCAAGTAAAACAGCCTCTCGGAAACTCGTGAAAAAACTTTTATAGCGATCCAACGGTCGGATCTATTGTTATGGACCTTTTGAGGCGGTACTCTAGTCATGGCGGTGGTAAGGGCCGACCGGACAGCGTCGGAGTGCGGTTCTGATTACACGCTACTCGAAGTAAAACAGCCTCCGGAAAGTCGTGAAAAAATTTTAGACGATCCAACGGTCGGATCTATAGTTATGGACCTTTTGAGCCGGGTACTCTACTCATGTCGTTGTTAGGCCCGACCGGACATCGTCGGAGTGCGGTACTGATTCCAGCTACTCCAAGTAAAACAGCTTCCGGAAACTCGTGAAAAAATTTTTAGAGCGATCCAACGGTCGGATCTATTGTTATGGACCTTTTTACCGGTACTCTAGTCATGTCGGTGGTAAGGTCCGACTGGGATCGTCGGAGTGCGGTACTGATTCCAAGCTACTCCAAGTAAAACAGCCTCCGGAAACTCGTGAAAAAACTTTTG
>CM055364.1:21592221-21594721 GCA_029228515.1 Populus alba x Populus x berolinensis | reverse complement strand
TTGGTTGGCACGAGCGCTGGCAAATCAGAGTGCGTGCGCGCCCGCAGCCGCGGATAAGCAGCCCCAACGCGCCCAACGGCTTGGAGCGGGTCACAGGGACGGTGGCCGGAATCGGGTCGTCGCCGGCCGGAAAACGGGTCATCGATGGCGGCGTTACTTCGGGCCATGAGGCCCCCCACGTTAGTCCGAGCATAGCAGCAGCCCACAAATCCCCCGCGGCAGGCCTATGGGCGCCAGCCAGCGCGCCCCATGGCCAGCCAGGGGGCACCCCCTAAAGAGCTATAAGTGTTATTGCAGCTCTGGCAGGGGTAGACACTACTAGGTCCCAGCTGTCACCCCCCTCTAAAAAATTCATTTCTTGGTATTTTGAGCTGAAATTTTGCACATATGTTGGCAAAAATCCAATCCAACTTTATAAATTTTCCCAGATTTTTTCGAGGTCGGGAAGTATTTTTTTTTATTTTCCTACCATTAAAAATCAAGGAAATACGCAAAAATAGGAACCGGCCCGGAATGACCCCAAATTCGGCTGGCAGCCTCACAAAAATATGGCTGATTTTACTGGATTGGTTTCATGTGGAAAGCACGACGTTTTCTTGGCGGGATGCGAGAAAACCGGCAGCGCGCATGCGCGGCCAGCGACGTCGGGCTGGCCCCAGCAGCGCCTAGCCTCTCCCGCGCGGGGGGCAGGCAAGAGCGCAGGGGCCCCGGGCCCGAAGGCAGCCCCCCCGCGGGCAAGACAGCAAGCCAGCGGGGGCTGTCCGCGCTGCCGATTTTTCCCACTGCTGGCATCGCTGCCGCTGCCCCGGGCCCGAAGGCAGCCCCCCCGCGGGCACGACAGCAAGCCAGCGGGGGCTGTCCGCGCTGCCGATTTTTCCCACTGCTGGCATCGCTGCCGCTGCCCCGGGCCCGAAGGCAGCCCCCCCGCGGGCAAGACAGCAAGCCAGCGGGGGCTGTCCGCGCTGCCGATTTTTCCCACTGCTGGCATCGCTGCCGCTGCCCCGGGCCCGAAGGCAGCCCCCCCGCGGGCAAGACAGCAAGCCAGCGGGGGCTGTGCCGCTGCCCCGGGCCCGAAGGCAGCCCCCCCGCGGGCACGACAGCAAGCCAGCGGGGGCTGTCCGCGCTGCCGATTTTTCCCACTGCTGGCATCGCTGCCGCTGCCCCGGGCCCGAAGGCAGCCCCCCCGCGGGCACGACAGCAAGCCAGCGGGGGCTGTCCGCGCTGCCGATTTTTCCCACTGCTGGCATCGCTGCCGCTGCCCCGGGCCCGAAGGCAGCCCCCCCGCGGGCACGACAGCAAGCCAGCGGGGGCTGTCCGCGCTGCCGATTTTTCCCACTGCTGGCATCGCTGCCGCTGCCCGGGCCCGAAGGCAGCCCCCCCGCGGGCACGACAGCAAGCCAGCGGGGGCTGTCCGCGCTGCCGATTTTTCCCACTGCTGGCATCGCTGCCGCTGCCCGGGCCCGAAGGCAGCCCCCCCGCGGGCAAGACAGCAAGCCAGCGGGGGCTGTCCGCGCTGCCGATTTTTCCCACTGCTGGCTCGCTGCCGCTGCCCCGGGCCCGAAGGCAGCCCCCCGCGGGCACGACAGCAAGCCAGCGGGGGCTGTCCGCGCTGCCGATTTTTCCCACTGCTGGCATCGCTGCCGCTGCCCGGGCCCGAAGGCAGCCCCCCCGCGGGCAAGACAGCAAGCCAGCGGGGGCTGTCCGCTGCCGATTTTTCCCACTGCTGGCATCGCTGCCGCTGCCCCGGGCCCGAAGGCAGCCCCCCCGCGGGCACGACGCAAGCCAGCGGGGGCTGTACATCGCTGCCGCTGCCCGGGCCCGAAGGCAGCCCCCCGCGGGCACGACAGCAAGCCAGCGGGGGCTGTCCGCGCTGCCGATTTTTCCCACTGCTGGCATCGCTGCCGCTGCCCCGGGCCCGAAGGCAGCCCCCCCGCGGGCACGACAGCAAGCCAGCGGGGGCTGTCCGCGCTGCCGATTTTTCCCACTGCTGGCATCGCTGCCGCTGCCCCGGGCCCGAAGGCAGCCCCCCCGCGGGCACGACAGCAAGCCAGCGGGGGCTGTCCGCGCTGCCGATTTTTCCCACTGCTGGCATCGCTGCCGCTGCCCCGGGCCCGAAGGCAGCCCCCCGCGGGCACGACAGCAAGCCAGGGGGCTGTCCGCGCTGCCGATTTTTCCCACTGCTGGCATCGCTGCCGCTGCCCCGGCCCGAAGGCAGCCCCCCCGCGGCACGACAGCAAGCCAGCGGGGGCTGTCCGCGCTGCCGATTTTTCCCACTGCTGGCATCGCTGCCGCTGCCCCGGGCCGAAGGCAGCCCCCCCGCGGGCAAGACAGCAAGCCAGCGGGGGCTGTCCGCGCTGCCGATTTTTCCCACTGCTGGCATCGCTGCCGCTGCCCCGGGCCCGAAGGCAGCCCCCCCGCGGGCACGACAGCAAGCCAGCGGGGGCTGTCCGCGCTGCCGATTTTTCCCACTGCTGGCATCGCTGCCGCTGCCCCGGGCCCG
>CM055364.1:21577221-21582221 GCA_029228515.1 Populus alba x Populus x berolinensis | reverse complement strand
TGCCAGCACCTTGGCACGAGGGGAATCCTGTTAAGGCCCCACACCCGAGACCGCGGATAAGCAGCCCCAACGCGCCCAACGGCTTGGAGCGGGTCACGGCAGCTGGTGGCCGGAATCAGGACGTCGCCGTTACGTAGCGCCAAGCCGTTGGGCGCGTTGGGGCTGCCAGCACCTTGGCACGAGGGGAATCCTGTTAAGGCCCCACGCCCGAGACCGCGGATAAGCAGCCCCAACGCGCCCAACGGCTTGGAGCGGGTGACGGGCAGGGATTCCGGCCACCGCCACCGGGACGTCGCGGCAAGCTGAGAGGCGCGCGTCAGCTGCCAGCACCTTGGAACGAGCGCGGCTTGTTAAGGCCCCACGCCCACGCCGCGGATAAGCAGCCCCAACGCGCCCAACGGCTTGGAGCGGGTCCCGGGGACGGTGGCCAAGAATCGTGACGTCGCGCCAAGCCGTTGGGCGCGTTGGGGCTGCCTATTGGTTGGCACGAGCGCTGGCAAATCAGAGTGCTGTGCGCGCCCGCAGCCGCGGATAAGCAGCCCCAACGCGCCCAACGGCTTGGAGCGGGTCACAGGGACGGTGGCCGGAATCGTGACGTCGCGCCAAGCCGTTGGGCGCGTTGGGGCTGCCTATTGGTTGGCACGAGCGCTGGCAAATCAGAGTGCGTGCGCGCCCGCAGCCGCGGATAAGCAGCCCCAACGCGCCCAACGGCTTGGAGCGGGTCACAGGGACGGTGGCCGGAATCGTGACGTCGCGCCAAGCCGTTGGGCGCGTTGGGGCTGCCTATTGGTTGGCACGAGCGCTGGCAAATCAGAGTGCGTGCGCGCCCGCAGCCGCGGATAAGCAGCCCCAACGCGCCCAACGGCTTGGAGCGGGTCACAGGGACGGTGGCCGGAATCGGGTCGTCGCCGGCCGGAAAACGGGTCATCGATGGCGGCGTTACTTCGGGCCATGAGGCCCCCCACGTTAGTCCGAGCATAGCAGCAGCCCACAAATCCCCCGCGGCAGGCCTATGGGCGCCAGCCAGCGCGCCCCATGGCCAGCCAGGGGGCACCCCCCTAAAGAGCTATAAGTGTTATTGCAGCTCTGGCAGGGGTAGACACTACTAGGTCCCAGCTGTCACCCCCCCTCTAAAAAATTCATTTCTTGGTATTTTGAGCTGAAATTTTGCACATATGTTGGCAAAAATCCAATCCAACTTTATAAATTTTCCCAGATTTTTTCGAGGTCGGGAAGTATTTTTTTTTATTTTCCTACCATTAAAAATCAAGGAAATACGCAAAAATAGGAACCGGCCCGGAATGACCCCAAATTCGGCTGGCAGCCTCACAAAAATATGGCTGATTTTACTGGATTGGTTTCATGTGGAAAGCACGACGTTTTCTTGGCGGGATGCGAGAAAACCGGCAGCGCGCATGCGCGGCCAGCGACGTCGGGCTGGCCCCAGCAGCGCCTAGCCTCTCCCGCGCGGGGGGCAGGCAAGAGCGCAGGGGCCCCGGGCCCGAAGGCAGCCCCCCGCGCGGCAAGACAGCAAGCCAGCGGGGGCTGTCCGCGCTGCCGATTTTTCCCACTGCTGGCATCGCTGCCGCTGCCCCGGGCCCGAAGGCAGCCCCCCCGCGGGCACGACAGCAAGCCAGCGGGGGCTGTCCGCGCTGCCGATTTTTCCCACTGCTGGCATCGCTGCCGCTGCCCCGGGCCCGAAGGCAGCCCCCCGCGGGCAAGACAGCAAGCCAGCGGGGCTGTCCGCGCTGCCGATTTTTCCCACTGCTGGCATCGCTGCCGCTGCCCCGGGCCCGAAGGCAGCCCCCCCGCGGGCAAGACAGCAAGCCAGCGGGGGCTGTCCGCGCTGCCGATTTTTCCCACTGCTGGCATCGCTGCCGCTGCCCCGGGCCCGAAGGCAGCCCCCCCGCGGGCAAGACAGCAAGCCAGCGGGGGCTGTCCGCGCTGCCGATTTTTCCCACTGCTGGCATCGCTGCCGCTGCCCCGGGCCCGAAGGCAGCCCCCCCGCGGGCACGACAGCAAGCCAGCGGGGGCTGCCCGCGCTGCCGATTTTTCCCACTGCTGGCATCGCTGCCGCTGCCCCGGGCCCGAAGGCAGCCCCCCCGCGGGCAAGACAGCAAGCCAGCGGGGGCTGTCCGCGCTGCCGATTTTTCCCACTGCTGGCATCGCTGCCGCTGCCCGGGCCCGAAGGCAGCCCCCCGCGCGGCACGACAGCAAGCCAGCGGGGGCTGTCCGCGCTGCCGATTTTTCCCATGCTGGCATCGCTGCCGCTGCCCCGGGCCCGAAGGCAGCCCCCCCGCGGGCACGACAGCAAGCCAGCGGGGGGCTGTCCGCGCTGCCCGATTTTTCCCACTGCTGGCATCGTGCCGCTGCCCCGGGCCCGAAGGCAGCCCCCCCGCTGGGGCAGGCAGCAAGCCAGCGGGGGCTGTCCGCGCTGCCGGATTTTTCCCACTGCAGGCATCGACAGCCCCGCGCGGGCAAGACAGCAAGCCAGCGGGGGCTGTCCGCGCTGCCGATTTTTCCCACTGCTGGCATCGCTGCCGCTGCCCCGGGCCCGAAGGCAGCCCCCCCGCGGGCACGACAGCAAGCCAGCGGGGGCTGTCCGCGCTGCCGATTTTTCCCACTGCTGGCATCGCTGCCGCTGCCCCGGGCCCGAAGGCAGCCCCCCCGCGGGCACGACAGCAAGCCAGCGGGGGCTGTCCGCGCTGCCGTTTTTTCCCACTGCTGGCATCGCTGCCGCTGCCCCGGGCCCGAAGGCAGCCCCCCCGCGGGCACGACAGCAAGCCAGCGGGGGCTGTCCGCGCTGCCGATTTTTCCCACTGCTGGCATCGCTGCCGCTTGCCCCGGGCCCGAAGGCAGCCCCCCCGGGGCAAGACAGCAAGCCAGCGGGGGCTGTCCGCGCTGCCGATTTTTCCCACTGCTGGCATCGCTGCCGCTGCCCCGGGCCCGAAGGCAGCCCCCCCGCGGCACGACAGCAAGCCAGCGGGGGCTGTCCGCGCTGCCGATTTTTCCCACTGCTGGCATCGCTGCCGCTGCCCCGGGCCCGAAGGCAGCCCCCCCGCGGGCAAGACAGCAAGCCAGCGGGGGCTGTCCGCGCTGCCGATTTTTCCCACTGCTGGCATCGCTGCCGCTGCCCCGGGCCGAAGGCAGCCCCCCCGGGGCAGACAGCAAGCCAGCGGGGGCTGTCCGCGCTGCCGATTTTTCCCACTGCTGGCATCGCTGCCGCTGCCCCGGGCCCGAAGGCAGCCCCCCGCGGGCACGACAGCAAGCCAGCGGGGGCTGTCCGCGCTGCCGATTTTTCCCACTGCTGGCATCGCTGCCGCTGCCCCGGGCCGAAGGCAGCCCCCCCCGGGCACGACAGCAAGCCAGCGGGGGCTGTCCGCGCTGCCGATTTTTCCCATGCTGGCATCGCTGCCGCTGCCCCGGGCCCGAAGGCAGCCCCCCCGCGGGCACGACAGCAAGCCAGCGGGGGCTGTCCGCGCTGCCGATTTTTCCCACTGCTGGCATCGCTGCCGCAGAGTGTGCGTAGCCTCTCCCGCGCGGGGGGCAGGCAAGAGCGCAGGGGGGCAAGGCCCGAAGGCAGCCCCCCCGCGGGTAAGATAGCCAGCCAGCAGGGGCTGTCCCGCGTCAGCCCCCGTTGCGCAGCGCGGCATGGAAATCATTGCCGCGCGGCGCGCGCGCCCAATCGCCCAAGAGCCCAAGGGCCCCCAAGGGCCCCAGGCCCTCAGGCCCCAGCGCCCCAGCGCCAAGCGCAGACGCGGGCGCGCGGCGCGGGCGCGGGCGCGCGGGCGCGCGCGCGCGTGTGATTTTTATAGGGCGGTGGTCGGAATCGGGTCGTCGCCGGCCGGAAAACGGGTCATCGATGGCGGCGTTACTTCGGGCCGTGAGGCCCCCCACGTGTGTAGCAGCAGCTCGCAAATCCCCCGCGGCAGGCCTATGGGCGCCAGCCAGCGCGCCCCATGGCCAGTCGGGGGGCACCCCCCTAAAGAGCTATAAGTGTTATTGCAGCTCTGGCAGGGGCAGACACTACTAGGTCCCAGCTGTCACCCCCCCTCTAAAAAATTCATTTCTTGGTATTTTGAGCTGAAATTTTGCACATAGGTTGGCAAAAATCCAATCCACCTTTATAAATTTTCCCAGATTTTTTCGAGGTCGGGAAGTATTTTTTTTTATTTTCCTACCATTAAAAATCAAGGAAATACGCAAAAATAGGAACCGGCCCGGAATGACCCCAAATTCGGCTGGCAGCCTCACAAAAATATGGCTGATTTTACTGGATTGATTTCACGTGGAAAGCATGACGTTTTCTTGGCGGGATGCGGGAAAACCGGCAGCGCGCATGCCGCGGCCACCGGAGGAGCCCCGGGAAAACTCTTGCTTTCACGGTCTTGGCCTCCCCTCACCACCATGGCCGGCCTCTAATCCCCCCCATCAGCAGTTGTGGCCGATAGGGCAGTGATTTGAACGACGCCGCCGGGTAATCGCACCGGCCGACGCGGGGAGGAAGAGATCTCTTCTTCCAAGATAGCGAACAACACATCGGGAGTTATGTTGATAGGGCAGAGAATTGAATGACTCGTTGCGGGCAGCCAGCTGATAGGGCCTCCAGCTGCACAAATCCGCGCTGCCGATTTTTCCGACGTTGCCGATTTGTCTGAACAGCCCCTCGTTCGTCCGCGCTGCCGATTCCAACACTGCCTGCTGTGTCTGAACAGCCCCTGTTTCGTCAGCGCGTCCCCTTGACGAATTTTCCTGCCTGGCCTCGACAGCCCAGCGTCCAGCCCGTGTTCGTCAACAAATCTGCGCTGCCGATTTTCCCCGACGGGCCTCCAGCTGCGGATCTCCGCGCTGCCGATTTTTCCCACTGTTGGCATCGCTGCCGCTGCCTAGGCCCCCAGTCTTTTTCGTCACGCCTAGGACTATAAACAGTCCAGACTCATCGCCAGCACCGGCTGCCGATTCTGCCGATTTCGTCGGCGCTGCCGATTCCACCCCTGCCC
>CM055364.1:21548851-21577121 GCA_029228515.1 Populus alba x Populus x berolinensis | reverse complement strand
TTCGTTGCATTTCTCTAAAGGTTTAGCATTTTTCTCCAAATAAATCCTGTGTGTGCAAATCAAAGGCTAATTCTTTTATGTCAGCTATGTCCATCCTAATGCATTTTTGCATTTTTAGAGTCTGTAATAACTTACCTTCTTGATGCCATTAAGTTTGGAAGAGATTATTACCGGAAAAGTTTCATTTTCTCCCAAAAATGAGTATTTGAGATTAAATGGTAACGGCTTCAATTCAGGTTTTGGTGGTTGAACACTTGAAGGTATGGGCTCAATTGATCGTGGTGGCAATTCTTCAATTGTGTCTCCAATTGCATGCCTTTTATTCCTGAAAGTAGACCATTTGCAAATCATCAGATTCATCAATCTCAGTTTCACTAGAAGTGGTTTGAAATTGATCATGAACTAATTTTTCAATAAAGTCCACTTCCTGTAAATCATTATCATCTCCAGGTTGCTTGTAAATGTTGAAAATATTCATCTCCAATGTCATGTTTCCAAATGATAGCTTCATCAGTCCATTCCTACAATTAATCAATGCATTAGAAGTGCAAGAAATGGACGTCCTAAAATGACAGGAATTGAATTACATGCTTCAACAGGTTGTGTATCCAAGACAACAAAATCCACAGGATAAATGAATTTATCAACTTGTACTAACACATCTTCAATTATTCCTCTAGGCACTTTTACAGATCTATCGGCGAGTAAAAGAGTTACAGAGGTTGGTTTTAACTCACCTAGATTGAGACTTGAAAACTGAATATGGAAGTAAATTCACACTAGCTCCAAGATCAAGTAAGGCTCTTTCAATTTTATGTTCTCCAATAAAGCAAGAAATTGTAGGACAACCAGGGTCTTTATATTTCAAAGCATTATTGTTCTGAAGAATGGCACTTACTTGTTCGGCTAAAAATGCTTTCTTTTTCACATTCAGTTTTCTCTTCACAGTGCACAGATCTTTCAAAAATTTAGCATAGGAAGGAACCTGTTTAATAGCATCCAACAAAGGTATATTGATCCTTACCTGTTTGAAAATTTCAAAGATTTCAGAGTTGTGATTGACTTTCCTTTGTTTGATCATGGCATGAGGAAATGGAAGTGCTGGCGGGGAATCAACCTTTTCTTTGCAATGTTCAGGTTCAACCCCTTCCTTACCCTCAGAGATAGACTCATCATCTTTCTCACAAGGTTCAAGAATGGGTTTTTCAATAACCTTACCACTACGAAGAGTGATGACTGATTTGACTTGATCCATGTGTTGGCTTCCAGAACCACTTGCATTTGCATTGTATTGCCCCTTTGGATTTTGTTGTGGTTGAGAAGGAAACTTACCTTTCTCTTGGAAACTGAGAGCAGTTGTTAATTTTGCAAGAGCATCTTTAAAATCGGTCATGCTTTGAGCAAGTTGAGTGTTGATTGTCTCCTGCTTTTCAATGAATGCATGCAATGTTTCCTCAAAATTTCTTCTAGGAGGTGGAGCATAAGGAGGTGCATATCCATGAGAATTTTGGAAATTATGGTGTGCTTGAAACGGTGGCTGTGAAGTTTGTGTATTGTTGTTGTCACTCTTCCAACTGAAATTTGGGTGATTTCTCCAACCAGGGTTGTATGTTTGCGAGTATGGGTTATGGTTGGGCCTTTGGAAACTGTTTAAAGCATGGGCTTGTTCATGGAGGCATTCCTTGAAAAGAAGGCAAAGTTGGACAATCATTGGTTGCATGCTCATTTGTTTCACAGATTTGACACACAATGTCTTGAACAGATTTTAATTGACCACTCTTTTTCAATTCTAGTGCCTCGACTTTTCTAGCTAAAGATGCAAACTTGGCTTGGAGGTCATGATCTTCCCTAAGGTTGTGCATACCTCCACTAGATGTATGAGGTTGAGTTTTACTTGGTGCCTCATAAGTACCTGTGGTGTCCCAATTTTGAGCATTTTTAGCTAGCAAGTCTAGGTACTCCATTGCTTCATTAGGGTCTTTATCTTCAAAGGTTCCATTGCACATCAATTCAACCATTTGCCTATCTCTAGGTGTTAAACCTTCATAAAAATGTGAAACCAATCTCCATGTTTCAAAACCATGATGAGGGCAAGTATTAAGCAAATCTCGATACCTATCCCAACATTGGTAAAATGTTTCTCCTGGTTTTTGAGTGAAAGTGATGATTTGTCTTTTGAAAGAGTTTGTTCTGAGACGGAAAAAACTTCTTTAAAAATTGTTGTTGCATTTCATCCCAAGCACGAATAGATCCTGGTCTCAAATTTTGTAGCCATGTTTTAGCTTTATCTTTTAATGAAAAAGGAAAAAGCTTTAATCGAATGGTGTTCATGCTACAATTTGAGTCATTATAGGTATTACAGACCTCCTCAAATTCCCTTAAATGCAAGTATGGATTTTCTAGTTCTAAACCATGAAAAGAAGGTAAAAGTTGAATAATGTCTGGCTTAAAATTAAAATGAGATGCATCAGGAGGGAAAACTATGCATGAGGGTGCACTTGTTCTTGTGGGATTCATATGGTCTCTAAGTGTTCTCATACGGTTATTCTCATTATTCTCATTATGAAGTGATTGATTATCTTCTTCGGCCATATTTTCTGAAAATGATGAGGATACCCTACAAAGTCGACCACTTAATGTACGTGACCAAACTCTCATGCACGTGTAAGAAGAGAATAAAAGCAAGAAAAGAAAAGAGAAGAAAAAGAAACAAAAGAAAAGAAATGAAGCAAAATTAATAAAATAAAAAATGAAAAGAGAAAATAAAATAAATATTATAATTTATACAAGAATTTACCTCCCCGGCAACGGCGCCAAAAACTTGACACGACCAAAAGCTTGATGTCTTTTCCCAAGTGCAGGAGTGTCGAAGTAATAAATAACCCGGCAAGACCGGGTCGAACCACAGAGAGGTTAATTGTATAAATTATAAATAACAACACAACACAACAACACAACAACAACACAACAACAACAACAACAACAATAATAACAATAAAAATTATAATACTCAGTACGTGGCGTTGTTATACCTGAGAATGATCTAAAAGATCGGGTCACAGGTTTCCAGCCTATATACTGAGTTTATGAAAAGATCAAAGATATATATTATATAATATAAACAAAATGTAAATAATAATAATAATAAAAATAATAATAAAAGCAGAAGATGAAGAAATTAATGAGAACTTTGACATGAAAGATTATGTAAGGATTAAACAACGATAAAAACAAATGTCAAGGTTAGAGGATCCACTAATGGTACTTCAAACAAGTATAGTATAAACTCTTATTACTCAATTGGAAACCACACATAAAGGAGGTTCCAATCAGATTATAAATTGTTAACATGATTACATTAGTTATCTTATTCGAATAAAGCTAATACTTGTAAATGTTGGCAGGCATTCATGATTATAACTTATGTTAACAACAAATCAAGTTCCTTTCATAGCTCAGGTGTCGGTTAAACCATACAGTATGGGCTATGAAAGTGCCAAGTATTTGTTGTACCAAGTGTTATACAACATAAATCTAGATTAACCATTTAACAAGCAAAGTATTAAAAGTGAACAAGATAACAAATATAAAACATGTTAGTATCCAACGTTAAGGTCCATGTTAAGTTTATATTATACTTATTCTTACACCATTAGTGTACCCTTTTCACCTTGACATAATTAACTTAGCTAAACATAATGAAAGAAAGAAACATAAATGAACAAGATAAGAACATAAATGAGAAAGAAGTTAACTAAGTAAAGGAAAGGAAATGAAGTGCATAAACTTGATATTATTGAAAGCAAAACATAAGCAATACAAAGAGAGAAAGCAAGAGCATGATCTTGATCTGAAACCAAGATGCCTCAATACATGGTAAGTGCCTCCTTTTATAGGTGACTAATTGATGAGTAGGTGGCCACATCTTGACTTGATAACAATCCTTATCTTCTTGTCTGATCAAGACGTCATTGCTAACATCATAATTTGCCCAGAATCCTCAGGAATGTTCTAGGAAATTGTCTCAGCTTTCCAACAAAAAAAAGATGAGGTCATTTGGACTTTTAGAACTCAAGATATGGGCTGAACACTAAATAGTGTTTGGGCTGCAGGACAACTTCGGACTTCTTCGTTGTTCCTTCAATTTGGACTTCAAAACGACCTTTTCAAATCTTGGGCTCCTCATGAAAGTTGTAGGCCTTTGTCTTACCTTTCCATCCATATAAAATGGACCTAAATCCGAAATCTAGAGCTCCAGATATGATCTAATTACCGAGCAATGTTCCGGTTTGGACTACACCGACATCTCTTTTCTAAGTTTGGCCATCTCTTTGTCCTTTCACTTTCAATACTTAAACTCATCAATCAATCCTTTTATTTATGAAATAGGCCTGCATATAAGATGAGCATTTACCATAAATTAAGGTATCTTATAGTATCAAACTTTTATTATAAAACATGCTTTAGTTAAGGAGTTATTGATACTTCAAGTGCAAAATGATGATATAAAACCTTGATAAACATGCACTTTTAAGTACTAATCAGCCGCGAAACTCACCGAGTCAAAGCGTTTCACCATTTGCGGAAGGAAGTCCTGATGTAGAACAAGTAGCAGAAGCATACATGCTCATAGAGGGATCATCCGAAATTCAAAGGCAACTGAATTTCGGCAACGGTGGCATCGAAGTCGGAATGCCGCGAAACTCACCGAGTGTAAGCGGTTTCGCTTTTTGGGGATGGAAGTCTGATGTAGAACAAGTAGCAGAAGCATACATGCTCAAGAGGGATCACCCGAAATTCAAAGGCAACTGAATTTCGGCAAAACAGGGCATCGAAGTCGAATGTCCACGAAACTCACCGAGTCAAAGCGTTTCGCTGTTTGCGGAAGGAGGTCTGATGTAGAACAAGTAGCAGAAGCATACATGCTCAAGAAGGGATCACTCGAAATTCAAAGGCAACTGAATTTCGGCAACCAGGGCATCGAAGTCGGAATGCCGCGAAACTTACCGAGTCAAAGCATTTCGCCGTTTGCGGATGAAAGTCTGATGTAGAACAAGGAGCAGAAGCATACATGCTCAAGATGGATCACCCGAAATTCAAAGGCAACTGAATTTCGGCAAAACAGGCATCGATGGCAGAATGTCGCGAAACTTACCGAGCCAAAGCGTTTCGCTATTTGCGGATGAAAGTCTGATGTCGAACAAGGAGCTGAAGCATACATGCTCAAGAGGTATCACCCGAAATTCAAAGGAACTAAATTTCGGCAACCGGGGCATCGAAGTCGGAATGTCGCGAAACTTACTGAGTCAAAGCATCTTGCCGTTTACGGAAGAAATTCTGATGTAGAACAAGTAGCAGAAGCATACATGCTCAAGAGGGATCACCCGAAATTCAAAGGCAACTGAATTTTGGCAAAACGGGCATCGAAGTCGAAATGCAGCGAAACTCACCGAGTCAAAGCGTTTCGCCGTTTGCGGAAGAAAGTCTGATGTAGAACAAGTAGCAGAAGCATACATGCTCAAGAGGGATCACCCGAAATTCAAAGGCAACTGAATTTCGGTAACCGGGGCATCGAAGTCGGAATGTCGCGGAAAACTCACCGAGTCAAAGCGTTTCGCTGTTTGCGGAAGAAAGTCTGATGTAGAACAAGTAGCAGAAGCATACATGCTCAAGAGGGATCACCCGTTATTCAAAGGCAACTGAATTTCGGCAACCGGGGCATCGAAGTCGGAATGCCGCGAAACTCACCGAGTCAAAGCGTTTCGTCGTTTGCGGAAGGAAGTCTGATGTAGAACAAGTAGCAGAAGCATACATGCTCAAGAGGGATCACCCGAAATTCAAAGGCAACTGAATTTCGGCAAAACGGGGCATCGAAGTCAGAATGCCGCGAAACTTACCGAGTCAAAGCGTTTCGCTGTTTGCGGTAAGGAAGTCTGATGTAGAACAAGTAGCAGAAGCATACATGCTCAAGAGGGATCACCCGAAATTCAAAGGCAACTGAATTTCGGCAACCGGGGCATCGAAGTCGGAATGCCGCGAAACTCACCGAGTCAAAGCGTTTCGCCGTTTGCGGAAGAAAGTCTGATGTAGAACAAGTAGCAGAAGCATACATGCTCAAGAGGGATCACCCGAAATTCAAAGGCAACTGAATTTCGGCAACCGGGCATCGAAGTCGGAATGCCGCGAAACTCACCGTGTCAAAGCGTTTCGCCGTTTGCGGAAGAAGTCTGATGTAGAACAAGTAGCAGAAGCATACATGCTCAAGAGGGATCACCCGAAATTCAAAGGCAATTGAATTTCGGCAAAACGGGGCATCGAAGTCGGAATGCCGCGAAACTCACCGAGTCAAAGCGTTTCGCCGTTTGCGGATGAAGCTCTGATGTAGAACAAAGTAGCAGAAGCATACATGCTCAAGAGGGATCACCCGAAATTCAAAGGCAACTGAATTTTCGGCAACCGGGCATCGAAGTCGGAATGCCGCGAAACTCACCGAGTCAAAGCGTTTCGCCGTTTGCGGAAGGAATGTGATGTAGAACAAGTAGCAGAAGCATACATGCTCAAGAGGGATCACCCGAAATTCAAAGGCAACTGAATTTCGGCAAACCCAGCATCGAAGTCGGAATGCCGCGAAACTCACCGAGTCAAAGCGTTTCGCCGTTTGCGGAAGAATAGTCTGATGTAGAACAAGTAGCAGAAGCATACATGCTCAAGAGGGATCACCCGAAATTCAAAGGCAACTGAATTTCGGCAACCGTGGCATCGAAGTCGGAATGCAGCGAAACTCACCGAGTCAAAGCCTTTCTCCATTTGCAGAAGAAGTGTGATGTAGAACAAGTGAGCAGAAGCATACATGCTCAAGAGGGATCAACCGAAATTCAAAGGCAACTGAATTTCGGCAACCGGGGCATCGAAGTCGGAATGCCGCGAAACTCACGAGTCAAAGCGTTTCGCCGTTTGCGGAAGAGGTCTGATGTAGAACAAGTAGCAGAAGCATACATGCTCAAGAGGGATCACCGAAATTCAAAGGCAACTGAATTTCGGCAACCGGTGCATCGAAATCGGAATGCAGCGAAACTTAACGAGTCAAAGCGTTTCGCTGTTTGCGGAAGAAGTCTAATGTAGAACAAGTAGCAGAAAGCATACATGCTCAAGAGGGATCACCCGAAATTCAAAGGCAACTGAATTTCGGCAACGGGGCATCGAAGTCGGAATGCCGCGAAAACTCACCGAGTCAAAGCGTTTCGCCGTTTGCGGAAGAAGTGTGATGTAGAACAAGTAGCAGAAGCATACATGCTCAAGAGGGATCACCCGAAATTCAAAGGCAACTGAATTTCGGCAACCGGGGCATCGAAGTCGGAATGCCGCGAAACTCACCGAGTCAAAGCGTTTCGCTGTTTGCGGAAGAAGTCTGATGCTAGAACAAGTAGCAGAAGCATACATGCTCAAGAGGGATCACCCGAAATTCAAAGGCAACTGAATTTCGGCAACCGTGGCATCGAAGTCGGAATGCCGCGAAACTCACCGAGTCAAAGCGTTTCGCCGTTTGCGGAAGGAGTCTGATGTAGAACAAGTAGCAGAAGCATACATGCTCAAGAGGGATCACCGAAATTCAAAGGCAACTGAATTTCGGCAACCGGGGCATCGAAGTCGAATGCCGCGAAACTCACCGAGTGAAAGCGTTTCGCCGTTTGCGGAAGAAGTGTGATGTAGAACAAGTAGCAGAAGCATTAATGCTCAAGAGGGATCACCCGAAATTCAAAGGCAACTGAATTTCGGCAACCGGGGCATCGATGTCGGAATGCCGCGAAACTCACCGAGTCAAAGCGTTTCTCCGTTTGCGGAAGGAAGTCTGATGTAGAACAAGTAGCAGAAGCATACATGCTCAAGAGGGATCACCCGAAATTCAAAGGCAACTGAATTTCGGCAACCGGGGAATCCGAAGTTTGGAAAATGCCGGCCGAACACTCACCGAAGTCAAAGCGTTTCGCCATTTGCAGACTGAGGAAGTTCTGATGTAGAACAAGTAGCAAGAAAGCCATACTATGCTCAAGAGGGATCACCCGAAATTCAAAGAGCAACTTGAATTTTCGGCTATAACACGGGGACATCGGAAGTCGGCCAATGTCCGCGAAAACTTAACAGAACGTCAAAGCGTTTTGCTCAATTTATCGGCGGATTAAGAAGTCTGAAGTAGAACAAGTAGCAGAAGCTAATACATGCTCAAGAGGGATCACCCGAACATTCAAAGGCAAACTGAATTTCGGCAAAACGGGGCATCTGAAGTCGGATAAATGCCGCGAAACTCACTCGAGTCAAAGCGTTTCAGCTAATTGCGGATGGAAGTCTGAATATAGAACAAGTAGAGAAGGCATACATGCTCAAAAGGGATCACCCGAAATTCAAAGGCAACTGAATTTCGGCAACCGGGGCATCGAAGTCGGAATGGCTCGAACCTCACCGAGTCAAAGCGTTTCGCCATTTGCGGAGGGAAGTCTGATGTAGAACAAGTAGCAGAAGCATACATGCTAAAGATGGATCGATCGAAATTCAAAGGCAACTGAAATTTGGCAACCGGGTCATCGAAGTCGAAATGCCGTGTAACTCACCGAGTCAAAGCGTTTCGCCGTTCGCGGAAGGAAATCTGATGTAGAACTAGTAGCAGAAGCATACATGCTCAAGAGGGCTCACCCGAAATTCAAAGGCAACTGATTTTCGGTAACCGGGACATCGAAGTCGGAATGCCGCGAAACTCACCGAGTCAAAGCGTTTCGCCGTTTGCAGAAGGAAGTCTAAAGTAGAACAAGTAGCAGAAGCATACATGCTCAAGCGAGGTCACCCGAAATTCAAAGGCAACTGATTTTCGGTAACCGGGACATCGAAGTCGGAATGCCGCGAAACTCACCGAGTCAAAGCGTTTCGCCGTTTGCGGAAGAAGTCTGATGTAGAACAAGTAGCAGAAGCATACATGCTCAAGAGGGATCACCTGAAATTAAAAGGCAACAGAATTTCGGCAACCGGGGCAACGAAGTCGAAATGTCGAGAAACTCACCGAGTCAAAGCGTTTCGCCGTTTGCGGAAGGAAGTCTGATGTACAACAAGTAGCAGAAGCATACATGCTCAAGCGGGGTCACCCCAAATTCAAAGGCAACTGAATTTCGGCAACCGGGGCATCGAATTCGGAATGCCGCGAAACTCACCGAGTCAAAGCGTTTCGCCATTTGCGGAAGAAGGTCTGATGTAGAACAAGTAGCAGAAGCATACATGCTCAAGAGGGATCACCCGAAATTCAAAGGCAACTGAATTTCGGCAACCGGGGCATCGAAGTCGGAATGCCGCGAAACTCACCGAGTCAAAGCGTTTCGCCGTTTGCGGAAGAAGTCTGATGTAGAACAAGTAGCAGAAGCATACATGCTCAAGAGGGATCACCCGAAATTCAAAGGCAACTGAATTTCGGCAACCGGGGCATCGAAGTCGGAATGCCGCGAAACTCACCGAGTCAAAGCGTTTCGCCGTTTGCGGAAGAAGTCTGATGTAGAACAAGTAGCAGAAGCATACATGCTCAAGAGGGATCACCCGAAATTCAAAGGCAACTGAATTTCGGCAACCGGGGCATCGAAGTCGGAATGCCGCGAAACTCACCGAGTCAAAGCGTTTCGCCGTTTGCGGAAGAAGTCTGATGTAGAACAAGTAGCAGAAGCATACATGCTCAAGAGGGATCACCCGAAATTCAAAGGCAACTGAATTTCGGCAACCGGGGCATCGCGTCGCCGTTTGCGGAAGAAGTCTGATGTAGAACAAGTAGCAGAAGCATACATGCTCAAGAGGGATCACCCGAAATTCAAAGGCAACTGAATTTCGGCAACCGGGCATCGAAGTCGGAATGCCGCGAAACTCACCGAGTCAAAGCGTTTCGCCGTTTGCGGAAGAAGTCTGATGTAGAACAAGTAGCAGAAGCATACATGCTCAAGAGGGATCACCCGAAATTCAAAGGCAACTGAATTTCGGCAACCGGGGCATCGAAGTCGGAATGCCGCGAAACTCACCGAGTCAAAGCGTTTCGCCGTTTGCGGAAGAAGTCTGATGTAGAACAAGTAGCAGAAGCATACATGCTCAAGAGGGATCACCCGAAATTCAAAGGCAACTGAATTTCGGCAACCGGGCATCGAAGTCGGAATGCCGCGAAACTCACCGAGTCAAAGCGTTTCGCCGTTTGCGGAAGAAGTCTGATGTAGAACAAGTAGCAGAAGCATACATGCTCAAGAGGGATCACCCGAAATTCAAAGGCAACTGAATTTCGGCAACCGGGGCATCGAAGTCGGAATGCCGCGAAACTCACCGAGTCAAAGCGTTTCGCCGTTTGCGGAAGAAGTCTGATGTAGAACAAGTAGCAGAAGCATACATGCTCAAGAGGGATCACCCGAAATTCAAAGGCAACTGAATTTCGGCAACCGGGGCATCGAAGTCGGAATGCCGCGAAACTCACCGAGTCAAAGCGTTTCGCCGTTTGCGGAAGAAGTCTGATGTAGAACAAGTAGCAGAAGCATACATGCTCAAGAGGGATCACCCGAAATTCAAAGGCAACTGAATTTCGGCAACCGGGGCATCGAAGTCGGAATGCCGCGAAACTCACCGAGTCAAAGCGTTTCGCCGTTTGCGGAAGAAGTCTGATGTAGAACAAGTAGCAGAAGCATACATGCTCAAGAGGGATCACCCGAAATTCAAAGGCAACTGAATTTCGGCAACCGGGCATCGAAGTCGGAATGCCGCGAAACTCACCGAGTCAAAGCGTTTCGCCGTTTGCGGAAGAAGTCTGATGTAGAACAAGTAGCAGAAGCATACATGCTCAAGAGGGATCACCCGAAATTCAAAGGCAACTGAATTTCGGCAACCGGGGCATCGAAGTCGGAATGCCGCGAAACTCACCGAGTCAAAGCGTTTCGCCGTTTGCGGAAGAAGTCTGATGTAGAACAAGTAGCAGAAGCATACATGCTCAAGAGGGATCACCCGAAATTCAAAGGCAACTGAATTTCGGCAACCGGGGCATCGAAGTCGGAATGCCGCGAAACTCACCGAGTCAAAGCGTTTCGCCGTTTGCGGAAGAAGTCTGATGTAGAACAAGTAGCAGAAGCATACATGCTCAAGAGGGATCACCCGAAATTCAAAGGCAACTGAATTTCGGCAACCGGGGCATCGAAGTCGGAATGCCGCGAAACTCACCGAGTCAAAGCGTTTCGCCGTTTGCGGAAGAAGTCTGATGTAGAACAAGTAGCAGAAGCATACATGCTCAAGAGGGATCACCCGAAATTCAAAGGCAACTGAATTTCGGCAACCGGGGCATCGAAGTCGGAATGCCGCGAAACTCACCGAGTCAAAGCGTTTCGCCGTTTGCGGAAGAAGTCTGATGTAGAACAAGTAGCAGAAGCATACATGCTCAAGAGGGATCACCCGAAATTCAAAGGCAACTGAATTTCGGCAACCGGGGCATCGAAGTCGGAATGCCGCGAAACTCACCGAGTCAAAGCGTTTCGCCGTTTGCGGAAGAAGTCTGATGTAGAACAAGTAGCAGAAGCATACATGCTCAAGAGGGATCACCCGAAATTCAAAGGCAACTGAATTTCGGCAACCGGGGCATCGAAGTCGGAATGCCGCGAAACTCACCGAGTCAAAGCGTTTCGCCGTTTGCGGAAGAAGTCTGATGTAGAACAAGTAGCAGAAGCATACATGCTCAAGAGGGATCACCCGAAATTCAAAGGCAACTGAATTTCGGCAACCGGGGCATCGAAGTCGGAATGCCGCGAAACTCACCGAGTCAAAGCGTTTCGCCGTTTGCGGAAGAAGTCTGATGTAGAACAAGTAGCAGAAGCATACATGCTCAAGAGGGATCACCCGAAATTCAAAGGCAACTGAATTTCGGCAACCGGGGCATCGAAGTCGGAATGCCGCGAAACTCACCGAGTCAAAGCGTTTCGCCGTTTGCGGAAGAAGTCTGATGTAGAACAAGTAGCAGAAGCATACATGCTCAAGAGGGATCACCCGAAATTCAAAGGCAACTGAATTTCGGCAACCGGGCATCGAAGTCGGAATGCCGCGAAACTCACCGAGTCAAAGCGTTTCGCCGTTTGCGGAAGAAGTCTGATGTAGAACAAGTAGCAGAAGCATACATGCTCAAGAGGGATCACCCGAAATTCAAAGGCAACTGAATTTCGGCAACCGGGGCATCGAAGTCGGAATGCCGCGAAACTCACCGAGTCAAAGCGTTTCGCCGTTTGCGGAAGAAGTCTGATGTAGAACAAGTAGCAGAAGCATACATGCTCAAGAGGGATCACCCGAAATTCAAAGGCAACTGAATTTCGGCAACCGGGGCATCGAAGTCGGAATGCCGCGAAACTCACCGAGTCAAAGCGTTTCGCCGTTTGCGGAAGAAGTCTGATGTAGAACAAGTAGCAGAAGCATACATGCTCAAGAGGGATCACCCGAAATTCAAAGGCAACTGAATTTCGGCAACCGGGGCATCGAAGTCGGAATGCCGCGAAACTCACCGAGTCAAAGCGTTTCGCCGTTTGCGGAAGAAGTCTGATGTAGAACAAGTAGCAGAAGCATACATGCTCAAGAGGGATCACCCGAAATTCAAAGGCAACTGAATTTCGGCAACCGGGCATCGAAGTCGGAATGCCGCGAAACTCACCGAGTCAAAGCGTTTCGCCGTTTGCGGAAGAAGTCTGATGTAGAACAAGTAGCAGAAGCATACATGCTCAAGAGGGATCACCCGAAATTCAAAGGCAACTGAATTTCGGCAACCGGGGCATCGAAGTCGGAATGCCGCGAAACTCACCGAGTCAAAGCGTTTCGCCGTTTGCGGAAGAAGTCTGATGTAGAACAAGTAGCAGAAGCATACATGCTCAAGAGGGATCACCCGAAATTCAAAGGCAACTGAATTTCGGCAACCGGGGCATCGAAGTCGGAATGCCGCGAAACTCACCGAGTCAAAGCGTTTCGCCGTTTGCGGAAGAAGTCTGATGTAGAACAAGTAGCAGAAGCATACATGCTCAAGAGGGATCACCCGAAATTCAAAGGCAACTGAATTTCGGCAACCGGGGCATCGAAGTCGGAATGCCGCGAAACTCACCGAGTCAAAGCGTTTCGCCGTTTGCGGAAGAAGTCTGATGTAGAACAAGTAGCAGAAGCATACATGCTCAAGAGGGATCACCCGAAATTCAAAGGCAACTGAATTTCGGCAACCGGGGCATCGAAGTCGGAATGCCGCGAAACTCACCGAGTCAAAGCGTTTCGCCGTTTGCGGAAGAAGTCTGATGTAGAACAAGTAGCAGAAGCATACATGCTCAAGAGGGATCACCCGAAATTCAAAGGCAACTGAATTTCGGCAACCGGGGCATCGAAGTCGGAATGCCGCGAAACTCACCGAGTCAAAGCGTTTCGCCGTTTGCGGAAGAAGTCTGATGTAGAACAAGTAGCAGAAGCATACATGCTCAAGAGGGATCACCCGAAATTCAAAGGCAACTGAATTTCGGCAACCGGGGCATCGAAGTCGGAATGCCGCGAAACTCACCGAGTCAAAGCGTTTCGCCGTTTGCGGAAGAAGTCTGATGTAGAACAAGTAGCAGAAGCATACATGCTCAAGAGGGATCACCCGAAATTCAAAGGCAACTGAATTTCGGCAACCGGGGCATCGAAGTCGGAATGCCGCGAAACTCACCGAGTCAAAGCGTTTCGCCGTTTGCGGAAGAAGTCTGATGTAGAACAAGTAGCAGAAGCATACATGCTCAAGAGGGATCACCCGAAATTCAAAGGCAACTGAATTTCGGCAACCGGGGCATCGAAGTCGGAATGCCGCGAAACTCACCGAGTCAAAGCGTTTCGCCGTTTGCGGAAGAAGTCTGATGTAGAACAAGTAGCAGAAGCATACATGCTCAAGAGGGATCACCCGAAATTCAAAGGCAACTGAATTTCGGCAACCGGGGCATCGAAGTCGGAATGCCGCGAAACTCACCGAGTCAAAGCGTTTCGCCGTTTGCGGAAGAAGTCTGATGTAGAACAAGTAGCAGAAGCATACATGCTCAAGAGGGATCACCCGAAATTCAAAGGCAACTGAATTTCGGCAACCGGGGCATCGAAGTCGGAATGCCGCGAAACTCACCGAGTCAAAGCGTTTCGCCGTTTGCGGAAGAAGTCTGATGTAGAACAAGTAGCAGAAGCATACATGCTCAAGAGGGATCACCCGAAATTCAAAGGCAACTGAATTTCGGCAACCGGGGCATCGAAGTCGGAATGCCGCGAAACTCACCGAGTCAAAGCGTTTCGCCGTTTGCGGAAGAAGTCTGATGTAGAACAAGTAGCAGAAGCATACATGCTCAAGAGGGATCACCCGAAATTCAAAGGCAACTGAATTTCGGCAACCGGGGCATCGAAGTCGGAATGCCGCGAAACTCACCGAGTCAAAGCGTTTCGCCGTTTGCGGAAGAAGTCTGATGTAGAACAAGTAGCAGAAGCATACATGCTCAAGAGGGATCACCCGAAATTCAAAGGCAACTGAATTTCGGCAACCGGGCATCGAAGTCGGAATGCCGCGAAACTCACCGAGTCAAAGCGTTTCGCCGTTTGCGGAAGAAGTCTGATGTAGAACAAGTAGCAGAAGCATACATGCTCAAGAGGGATCACCCGAAATTCAAAGGCAACTGAATTTCGGCAACCGGGGCATCGAAGTCGGAATGCCGCGAAACTCACCGAGTCAAAGCGTTTCGCCGTTTGCGGAAGAAGTCTGATGTAGAACAAGTAGCAGAAGCATACATGCTCAAGAGGGATCACCCGAAATTCAAAGGCAACTGAATTTCGGCAACCGGGGCATCGAAGTCGGAATGCCGCGAAACTCACCGAGTCAAAGCGTTTCGCCGTTTGCGGAAGAAGTCTGATGTAGAACAAGTAGCAGAAGCATACATGCTCAAGAGGGATCACCCGAAATTCAAAGGCAACTGAATTTCGGCAACCGGGGCATCGAAGTCGGAATGCCGCGAAACTCACCGAGTCAAAGCGTTTCGCCGTTTGCGGAAGAAGTCTGATGTAGAACAAGTAGCAGAAGCATACATGCTCAAGAGGGATCACCCGAAATTCAAAGGCAACTGAATTTCGGCAACCGGGGCATCGAAGTCGGAATGCCGCGAAACTCACCGAGTCAAAGCGTTTCGCCGTTTGCGGAAGAAGTCTGATGTAGAACAAGTAGCAGAAGCATACATGCTCAAGAGGGATCACCCGAAATTCAAAGGCAACTGAATTTCGGCAACCGGGGCATCGAAGTCGGAATGCCGCGAAACTCACCGAGTCAAAGCGTTTCGCCGTTTGCGGAAGAAGTCTGATGTAGAACAAGTAGCAGAAGCATACATGCTCAAGAGGGATCACCCGAAATTCAAAGGCAACTGAATTTCGGCAACCGGGGCATCGAAGTCGGAATGCCGCGAAACTCACCGAGTCAAAGCGTTTCGCCGTTTGCGGAAGAAGTCTGATGTAGAACAAGTAGCAGAAGCATACATGCTCAAGAGGGATCACCCGAAATTCAAAGGCAACTGAATTTCGGCAACCGGGGCATCGAAGTCGGAATGCCGCGAAACTCACCGAGTCAAAGCGTTTCGCCGTTTGCGGAAGAAGTCTGATGTAGAACAAGTAGCAGAAGCATACATGCTCAAGAGGGATCACCCGAAATTCAAAGGCAACTGAATTTCGGCAACCGGGGCATCGAAGTCGGAATGCCGCGAAACTCACCGAGTCAAAGCGTTTCGCCGTTTGCGGAAGAAGTCTGATGTAGAACAAGTAGCAGAAGCATACATGCTCAAGAGGGATCACCCGAAATTCAAAGGCAACTGAATTTCGGCAACCGGGGCATCGAAGTCGGAATGCCGCGAAACTCACCGAGTCAAAGCGTTTCGCCGTTTGCGGAAGAAGTCTGATGTAGAACAAGTAGCAGAAGCATACATGCTCAAGAGGGATCACCCGAAATTCAAAGGCAACTGAATTTCGGCAACCGGGGCATCGAAGTCGGAATGCCGCGAAACTCACCGAGTCAAAGCGTTTCGCCGTTTGCGGAAGAAGTCTGATGTAGAACAAGTAGCAGAAGCATACATGCTCAAGAGGGATCACCCGAAATTCAAAGGCAACTGAATTTCGGCAACCGGGCATCGAAGTCGGAATGCCGCGAAACTCACCGAGTCAAAGCGTTTCGCCGTTTGCGGAAGAAGTCTGATGTAGAACAAGTAGCAGAAGCATACATGCTCAAGAGGGATCACCCGAAATTCAAAGGCAACTGAATTTCGGCAACCGGGGCATCGAAGTCGGAATGCCGCGAAACTCACCGAGTCAAAGCGTTTCGCCGTTTGCGGAAGAAGTCTGATGTAGAACAAGTAGCAGAAGCATACATGCTCAAGAGGGATCACCCGAAATTCAAAGGCAACTGAATTTCGGCAACCGGGGCATCGAAGTCGGAATGCCGCGAAACTCACCGAGTCAAAGCGTTTCGCCGTTTGCGGAAGAAGTCTGATGTAGAACAAGTAGCAGAAGCATACATGCTCAAGAGGGATCACCCGAAATTCAAAGGCAACTGAATTTCGGCAACCGGGGCATCGAAGTCGGAATGCCGCGAAACTCACCGAGTCAAAGCGTTTCGCCGTTTGCGGAAGAAGTCTGATGTAGAACAAGTAGCAGAAGCATACATGCTCAAGAGGGATCACCCGAAATTCAAAGGCAACTGAATTTCGGCAACCGGGGCATCGAAGTCGGAATGCCGCGAAACTCACCGAGTCAAAGCGTTTCGCCGTTTGCGGAAGAAGTCTGATGTAGAACAAGTAGCAGAAGCATACATGCTCAAGAGGGATCACCCGAAATTCAAAGGCAACTGAATTTCGGCAACCGGGCATCGAAGTCGGAATGCCGCGAAACTCACCGAGTCAAAGCGTTTCGCCGTTTGCGGAAGAAGTCTGATGTAGAACAAGTAGCAGAAGCATACATGCTCAAGAGGGATCACCCGAAATTCAAAGGCAACTGAATTTCGGCAACCGGGGCATCGAAGTCGGAATGCCGCGAAACTCACCGAGTCAAAGCGTTTCGCCGTTTGCGGAAGAAGTCTGATGTAGAACAAGTAGCAGAAGCATACATGCTCAAGAGGGATCACCCGAAATTCAAAGGCAACTGAATTTCGGCAACCGGGGCATCGAAGTCGGAATGCCGCGAAACTCACCGAGTCAAAGCGTTTCGCCGTTTGCGGAAGAAGTCTGATGTAGAACAAGTAGCAGAAGCATACATGCTCAAGAGGGATCACCCGAAATTCAAAGGCAACTGAATTTCGGCAACCGGGGCATCGAAGTCGGAATGCCGCGAAACTCACCGAGTCAAAGCGTTTCGCCGTTTGCGGAAGAAGTCTGATGTAGAACAAGTAGCAGAAGCATACATGCTCAAGAGGGATCACCCGAAATTCAAAGGCAACTGAATTTCGGCAACCGGGGCATCGAAGTCGGAATGCCGCGAAACTCACCGAGTCAAAGCGTTTCGCCGTTTGCGGAAGAAGTCTGATGTAGAACAAGTAGCAGAAGCATACATGCTCAAGAGGGATCACCCGAAATTCAAAGGCAACTGAATTTCGGCAACCGGGGCATCGAAGTCGGAATGCCGCGAAACTCACCGAGTCAAAGCGTTTCGCCGTTTGCGGAAGAAGTCTGATGTAGAACAAGTAGCAGAAGCATACATGCTCAAGAGGGATCACCCGAAATTCAAAGGCAACTGAATTTCGGCAACCGGGCATCGAAGTCGGAATGCCGCGAAACTCACCGAGTCAAAGCGTTTCGCCGTTTGCGGAAGAAGTCTGATGTAGAACAAGTAGCAGAAGCATACATGCTCAAGAGGGATCACCCGAAATTCAAAGGCAACTGAATTTCGGCAACCGGGCATCGAAGTCGGAATGCCGCGAAACTCACCGAGTCAAAGCGTTTCGCCGTTTGCGGAAGAAGTCTGATGTAGAACAAGTAGCAGAAGCATACATGCTCAAGAGGGATCACCCGAAATTCAAAGGCAACTGAATTTCGGCAACCGGGGCATCGAAGTCGGAATGCCGCGAAACTCACCGAGTCAAAGCGTTTCGCCGTTTGCGGAAGAAGTCTGATGTAGAACAAGTAGCAGAAGCATACATGCTCAAGAGGGATCACCCGAAATTCAAAGGCAACTGAATTTCGGCAACCGGGGCATCGAAGTCGGAATGCCGCGAAACTCACCGAGTCAAAGCGTTTCGCCGTTTGCGGAAGAAGTCTGATGTAGAACAAGTAGCAGAAGCATACATGCTCAAGAGGGATCACCCGAAATTCAAAGGCAACTGAATTTCGGCAACCGGGCATCGAAGTCGGAATGCCGCGAAACTCACCGAGTCAAAGCGTTTCGCCGTTTGCGGAAGAAGTCTGATGTAGAACAAGTAGCAGAAGCATACATGCTCAAGAGGGATCACCCGAAATTCAAAGGCAACTGAATTTCGGCAACCGGGGCATCGAAGTCGGAATGCCGCGAAACTCACCGAGTCAAAGCGTTTCGCCGTTTGCGGAAGAAGTCTGATGTAGAACAAGTAGCAGAAGCATACATGCTCAAGAGGGATCACCCGAAATTCAAAGGCAACTGAATTTCGGCAACCGGGGCATCGAAGTCGGAATGCCGCGAAACTCACCGAGTCAAAGCGTTTCGCCGTTTGCGGAAGAAGTCTGATGTAGAACAAGTAGCAGAAGCATACATGCTCAAGAGGGATCACCCGAAATTCAAAGGCAACTGAATTTCGGCAACCGGGGCATCGAAGTCGGAATGCCGCGAAACTCACCGAGTCAAAGCGTTTCGCCGTTTGCGGAAGAAGTCTGATGTAGAACAAGTAGCAGAAGCATACATGCTCAAGAGGGATCACCCGAAATTCAAAGGCAACTGAATTTCGGCAACCGGGGCATCGAAGTCGGAATGCCGCGAAACTCACCGAGTCAAAGCGTTTCGCCGTTTGCGGAAGAAGTCTGATGTAGAACAAGTAGCAGAAGCATACATGCTCAAGAGGGATCACCCGAAATTCAAAGGCAACTGAATTTCGGCAACCGGGGCATCGAAGTCGGAATGCCGCGAAACTCACCGAGTCAAAGCGTTTCGCCGTTTGCGGAAGAAGTCTGATGTAGAACAAGTAGCAGAAGCATACATGCTCAAGAGGGATCACCCGAAATTCAAAGGCAACTGAATTTCGGCAACCGGGGCATCGAAGTCGGAATGCCGCGAAACTCACCGAGTCAAAGCGTTTCGCCGTTTGCGGAAGAAGTCTGATGTAGAACAAGTAGCAGAAGCATACATGCTCAAGAGGGATCACCCGAAATTCAAAGGCAACTGAATTTCGGCAACCGGGGCATCGAAGTCGGAATGCCGCGAAACTCACCGAGTCAAAGCGTTTCGCCGTTTGCGGAAGAAGTCTGATGTAGAACAAGTAGCAGAAGCATACATGCTCAAGAGGGATCACCCGAAATTCAAAGGCAACTGAATTTCGGCAACCGGGGCATCGAAGTCGGAATGCCGCGAAACTCACCGAGTCAAAGCGTTTCGCCGTTTGCGGAAGAAGTCTGATGTAGAACAAGTAGCAGAAGCATACATGCTCAAGAGGGATCACCCGAAATTCAAAGGCAACTGAATTTCGGCAACCGGGGCATCGAAGTCGGAATGCCGCGAAACTCACCGAGTCAAAGCGTTTCGCCGTTTGCGGAAGAAGTCTGATGTAGAACAAGTAGCAGAAGCATACATGCTCAAGAGGGATCACCCGAAATTCAAAGGCAACTGAATTTCGGCAACCGGGGCATCGAAGTCGGAATGCCGCGAAACTCACCGAGTCAAAGCGTTTCGCCGTTTGCGGAAGAAGTCTGATGTAGAACAAGTAGCAGAAGCATACATGCTCAAGAGGGATCACCCGAAATTCAAAGGCAACTGAATTTCGGCAACCGGGGCATCGAAGTCGGAATGCCGCGAAACTCACCGAGTCAAAGCGTTTCGCCGTTTGCGGAAGAAGTCTGATGTAGAACAAGTAGCAGAAGCATACATGCTCAAGAGGGATCACCCGAAATTCAAAGGCAACTGAATTTCGGCAACCGGGGCATCGAAGTCGGAATGCCGCGAAACTCACCGAGTCAAAGCGTTTCGCCGTTTGCGGAAGAAGTCTGATGTAGAACAAGTAGCAGAAGCATACATGCTCAAGAGGGATCACCCGAAATTCAAAGGCAACTGAATTTCGGCAACCGGGGCATCGAAGTCGGAATGCCGCGAAACTCACCGAGTCAAAGCGTTTCGCCGTTTGCGGAAGAAGTCTGATGTAGAACAAGTAGCAGAAGCATACATGCTCAAGAGGGATCACCCGAAATTCAAAGGCAACTGAATTTCGGCAACCGGGGCATCGAAGTCGGAATGCCGCGAAACTCACCGAGTCAAAGCGTTTCGCCGTTTGCGGAAGAAGTCTGATGTAGAACAAGTAGCAGAAGCATACATGCTCAAGAGGGATCACCCGAAATTCAAAGGCAACTGAATTTCGGCAACCGGGGCATCGAAGTCGGAATGCCGCGAAACTCACCGAGTCAAAGCGTTTCGCCGTTTGCGGAAGAAGTCTGATGTAGAACAAGTAGCAGAAGCATACATGCTCAAGAGGGATCACCCGAAATTCAAAGGCAACTGAATTTCGGCAACCGGGGCATCGAAGTCGGAATGCCGCGAAACTCACCGAGTCAAAGCGTTTCGCCGTTTGCGGAAGAAGTCTGATGTAGAACAAGTAGCAGAAGCATACATGCTCAAGAGGGATCACCCGAAATTCAAAGGCAACTGAATTTCGGCAACCGGGGCATCGAAGTCGGAATGCCGCGAAACTCACCGAGTCAAAGCGTTTCGCCGTTTGCGGAAGAAGTCTGATGTAGAACAAGTAGCAGAAGCATACATGCTCAAGAGGGATCACCCGAAATTCAAAGGCAACTGAATTTCGGCAACCGGGGCATCGAAGTCGGAATGCCGCGAAACTCACCGAGTCAAAGCGTTTCGCCGTTTGCGGAAGAAGTCTGATGTAGAACAAGTAGCAGAAGCATACATGCTCAAGAGGGATCACCCGAAATTCAAAGGCAACTGAATTTCGGCAACCGGGGCATCGAAGTCGGAATGCCGCGAAACTCACCGAGTCAAAGCGTTTCGCCGTTTGCGGAAGAAGTCTGATGTAGAACAAGTAGCAGAAGCATACATGCTCAAGAGGGATCACCCGAAATTCAAAGGCAACTGAATTTCGGCAACCGGGGCATCGAAGTCGGAATGCCGCGAAACTCACCGAGTCAAAGCGTTTCGCCGTTTGCGGAAGAAGTCTGATGTAGAACAAGTAGCAGAAGCATACATGCTCAAGAGGGATCACCCGAAATTCAAAGGCAACTGAATTTCGGCAACCGGGGCATCGAAGTCGGAATGCCGCGAAACTCACCGAGTCAAAGCGTTTCGCCGTTTGCGGAAGAAGTCTGATGTAGAACAAGTAGCAGAAGCATACATGCTCAAGAGGGATCACCCGAAATTCAAAGGCAACTGAATTTCGGCAACCGGGGCATCGAAGTCGGAATGCCGCGAAACTCACCGAGTCAAAGCGTTTCGCCGTTTGCGGAAGAAGTCTGATGTAGAACAAGTAGCAGAAGCATACATGCTCAAGAGGGATCACCCGAAATTCAAAGGCAACTGAATTTCGGCAACCGGGGCATCGAAGTCGGAATGCCGCGAAACTCACCGAGTCAAAGCGTTTCGCCGTTTGCGGAAGAAGTCTGATGTAGAACAAGTAGCAGAAGCATACATGCTCAAGAGGGATCACCCGAAATTCAAAGGCAACTGAATTTCGGCAACCGGGGCATCGAAGTCGGAATGCCGCGAAACTCACCGAGTCAAAGCGTTTCGCCGTTTGCGGAAGAAGTCTGATGTAGAACAAGTAGCAGAAGCATACATGCTCAAGAGGGATCACCCGAAATTCAAAGGCAACTGAATTTCGGCAACCGGGGCATCGAAGTCGGAATGCCGCGAAACTCACCGAGTCAAAGCGTTTCGCCGTTTGCGGAAGAAGTCTGATGTAGAACAAGTAGCAGAAGCATACATGCTCAAGAGGGATCACCCGAAATTCAAAGGCAACTGAATTTCGGCAACCGGGGCATCGAAGTCGGAATGCCGCGAAACTCACCGAGTCAAAGCGTTTCGCCGTTTGCGGAAGAAGTCTGATGTAGAACAAGTAGCAGAAGCATACATGCTCAAGAGGGATCACCCGAAATTCAAAGGCAACTGAATTTCGGCAACCGGGGCATCGAAGTCGGAATGCCGCGAAACTCACCGAGTCAAAGCGTTTCGCCGTTTGCGGAAGAAGTCTGATGTAGAACAAGTAGCAGAAGCATACATGCTCAAGAGGGATCACCCGAAATTCAAAGGCAACTGAATTTCGGCAACCGGGGCATCGAAGTCGGAATGCCGCGAAACTCACCGAGTCAAAGCGTTTCGCCGTTTGCGGAAGAAGTCTGATGTAGAACAAGTAGCAGAAGCATACATGCTCAAGAGGGATCACCCGAAATTCAAAGGCAACTGAATTTCGGCAACCGGGGCATCGAAGTCGGAATGCCGCGAAACTCACCGAGTCAAAGCGTTTCGCCGTTTGCGGAAGAAGTCTGATGTAGAACAAGTAGCAGAAGCATACATGCTCAAGAGGGATCACCCGAAATTCAAAGGCAACTGAATTTCGGCAACCGGGGCATCGAAGTCGGAATGCCGCGAAACTCACCGAGTCAAAGCGTTTCGCCGTTTGCGGAAGAAGTCTGATGTAGAACAAGTAGCAGAAGCATACATGCTCAAGAGGGATCACCCGAAATTCAAAGGCAACTGAATTTCGGCAACCGGGGCATCGAAGTCGGAATGCCGCGAAACTCACCGAGTCAAAGCGTTTCGCCGTTTGCGGAAGAAGTCTGATGTAGAACAAGTAGCAGAAGCATACATGCTCAAGAGGGATCACCCGAAATTCAAAGGCAACTGAATTTCGGCAACCGGGGCATCGAAGTCGGAATGCCGCGAAACTCACCGAGTCAAAGCGTTTCGCCGTTTGCGGAAGAAGTCTGATGTAGAACAAGTAGCAGAAGCATACATGCTCAAGAGGGATCACCCGAAATTCAAAGGCAACTGAATTTCGGCAACCGGGGCATCGAAGTCGGAATGCCGCGAAACTCACCGAGTCAAAGCGTTTCGCCGTTTGCGGAAGAAGTCTGATGTAGAACAAGTAGCAGAAGCATACATGCTCAAGAGGGATCACCCGAAATTCAAAGGCAACTGAATTTCGGCAACCGGGGCATCGAAGTCGGAATGCCGCGAAACTCACCGAGTCAAAGCGTTTCGCCGTTTGCGGAAGAAGTCTGATGTAGAACAAGTAGCAGAAGCATACATGCTCAAGAGGGATCACCCGAAATTCAAAGGCAACTGAATTTCGGCAACCGGGGCATCGAAGTCGGAATGCCGCGAAACTCACCGAGTCAAAGCGTTTCGCCGTTTGCGGAAGAAGTCTGATGTAGAACAAGTAGCAGAAGCATACATGCTCAAGAGGGATCACCCGAAATTCAAAGGCAACTGAATTTCGGCAACCGGGGCATCGAAGTCGGAATGCCGCGAAACTCACCGAGTCAAAGCGTTTCGCCGTTTGCGGAAGAAGTCTGATGTAGAACAAGTAGCAGAAGCATACATGCTCAAGAGGGATCACCCGAAATTCAAAGGCAACTGAATTTCGGCAACCGGGGCATCGAAGTCGGAATGCCGCGAAACTCACCGAGTCAAAGCGTTTCGCCGTTTGCGGAAGAAGTCTGATGTAGAACAAGTAGCAGAAGCATACATGCTCAAGAGGGATCACCCGAAATTCAAAGGCAACTGAATTTCGGCAACCGGGGCATCGAAGTCGGAATGCCGCGAAACTCACCGAGTCAAAGCGTTTCGCCGTTTGCGGAAGAAGTCTGATGTAGAACAAGTAGCAGAAGCATACATGCTCAAGAGGGATCACCCGAAATTCAAAGGCAACTGAATTTCGGCAACCGGGGCATCGAAGTCGGAATGCCGCGAAACTCACCGAGTCAAAGCGTTTCGCCGTTTGCGGAAGAAGTCTGATGTAGAACAAGTAGCAGAAGCATACATGCTCAAGAGGGATCACCCGAAATTCAAAGGCAACTGAATTTCGGCAACCGGGGCATCGAAGTCGGAATGCCGCGAAACTCACCGAGTCAAAGCGTTTCGCCGTTTGCGGAAGAAGTCTGATGTAGAACAAGTAGCAGAAGCATACATGCTCAAGAGGGATCACCCGAAATTCAAAGGCAACTGAATTTCGGCAACCGGGGCATCGAAGTCGGAATGCCGCGAAACTCACCGAGTCAAAGCGTTTCGCCGTTTGCGGAAGAAGTCTGATGTAGAACAAGTAGCAGAAGCATACATGCTCAAGAGGGATCACCCGAAATTCAAAGGCAACTGAATTTCGGCAACCGGGGCATCGAAGTCGGAATGCCGCGAAACTCACCGAGTCAAAGCGTTTCGCCGTTTGCGGAAGAAGTCTGATGTAGAACAAGTAGCAGAAGCATACATGCTCAAGAGGGATCACCCGAAATTCAAAGGCAACTGAATTTCGGCAACCGGGGCATCGAAGTCGGAATGCCGCGAAACTCACCGAGTCAAAGCGTTTCGCCGTTTGCGGAAGAAGTCTGATGTAGAACAAGTAGCAGAAGCATACATGCTCAAGAGGGATCACCCGAAATTCAAAGGCAACTGAATTTCGGCAACCGGGGCATCGAAGTCGGAATGCCGCGAAACTCACCGAGTCAAAGCGTTTCGCCGTTTGCGGAAGAAGTCTGATGTAGAACAAGTAGCAGAAGCATACATGCTCAAGAGGGATCACCCGAAATTCAAAGGCAACTGAATTTCGGCAACCGGGGCATCGAAGTCGGAATGCCGCGAAACTCACCGAGTCAAAGCGTTTCGCCGTTTGCGGAAGAAGTCTGATGTAGAACAAGTAGCAGAAGCATACATGCTCAAGAGGGATCACCCGAAATTCAAAGGCAACTGAATTTCGGCAACCGGGCATCGAAGTCGGAATGCCGCGAAACTCACCGAGTCAAAGCGTTTCGCCGTTTGCGGAAGAAGTCTGATGTAGAACAAGTAGCAGAAGCATACATGCTCAAGAGGGATCACCCGAAATTCAAAGGCAACTGAATTTCGGCAACCGGGGCATCGAAGTCGGAATGCCGCGAAACTCACCGAGTCAAAGCGTTTCGCCGTTTGCGGAAGAAGTCTGATGTAGAACAAGTAGCAGAAGCATACATGCTCAAGAGGGATCACCCGAAATTCAAAGGCAACTGAATTTCGGCAACCGGGGCATCGAAGTCGGAATGCCGCGAAACTCACCGAGTCAAAGCGTTTCGCCGTTTGCGGAAGAAGTCTGATGTAGAACAAGTAGCAGAAGCATACATGCTCAAGAGGGATCACCCGAAATTCAAAGGCAACTGAATTTCGGCAACCGGGGCATCGAAGTCGGAATGCCGCGAAACTCACCGAGTCAAAGCGTTTCGCCGTTTGCGGAAGAAGTCTGATGTAGAACAAGTAGCAGAAGCATACATGCTCAAGAGGGATCACCCGAAATTCAAAGGCAACTGAATTTCGGCAACCGGGCATCGAAGTCGGAATGCCGCGAAACTCACCGAGTCAAAGCGTTTCGCCGTTTGCGGAAGAAGTCTGATGTAGAACAAGTAGCAGAAGCATACATGCTCAAGAGGGATCACCCGAAATTCAAAGGCAACTGAATTTCGGCAACCGGGGCATCGAAGTCGGAATGCCGCGAAACTCACCGAGTCAAAGCGTTTCGCCGTTTGCGGAAGAAGTCTGATGTAGAACAAGTAGCAGAAGCATACATGCTCAAGAGGGATCACCCGAAATTCAAAGGCAACTGAATTTCGGCAACCGGGGCATCGAAGTCGGAATGCCGCGAAACTCACCGAGTCAAAGCGTTTCGCCGTTTGCGGAAGAAGTCTGATGTAGAACAAGTAGCAGAAGCATACATGCTCAAGAGGGATCACCCGAAATTCAAAGGCAACTGAATTTCGGCAACCGGGGCATCGAAGTCGGAATGCCGCGAAACTCACCGAGTCAAAGCGTTTCGCCGTTTGCGGAAGAAGTCTGATGTAGAACAAGTAGCAGAAGCATACATGCTCAAGAGGGATCACCCGAAATTCAAAGGCAACTGAATTTCGGCAACCGGGGCATCGAAGTCGGAATGCCGCGAAACTCACCGAGTCAAAGCGTTTCGCCGTTTGCGGAAGAAGTCTGATGTAGAACAAGTAGCAGAAGCATACATGCTCAAGAGGGATCACCCGAAATTCAAAGGCAACTGAATTTCGGCAACCGGGGCATCGAAGTCGGAATGCCGCGAAACTCACCGAGTCAAAGCGTTTCGCCGTTTGCGGAAGAAGTCTGATGTAGAACAAGTAGCAGAAGCATACATGCTCAAGAGGGATCACCCGAAATTCAAAGGCAACTGAATTTCGGCAACCGGGGCATCGAAGTCGGAATGCCGCGAAACTCACCGAGTCAAAGCGTTTCGCCGTTTGCGGAAGAAGTCTGATGTAGAACAAGTAGCAGAAGCATACATGCTCAAGAGGGATCACCCGAAATTCAAAGGCAACTGAATTTCGGCAACCGGGGCATCGAAGTCGGAATGCCGCGAAACTCACCGAGTCAAAGCGTTTCGCCGTTTGCGGAAGAAGTCTGATGTAGAACAAGTAGCAGAAGCATACATGCTCAAGAGGGATCACCCGAAATTCAAAGGCAACTGAATTTCGGCAACCGGGGCATCGAAGTCGGAATGCCGCGAAACTCACCGAGTCAAAGCGTTTCGCCGTTTGCGGAAGAAGTCTGATGTAGAACAAGTAGCAGAAGCATACATGCTCAAGAGGGATCACCCGAAATTCAAAGGCAACTGAATTTCGGCAACCGGGGCATCGAAGTCGGAATGCCGCGAAACTCACCGAGTCAAAGCGTTTCGCCGTTTGCGGAAGAAGTCTGATGTAGAACAAGTAGCAGAAGCATACATGCTCAAGAGGGATCACCCGAAATTCAAAGGCAACTGAATTTCGGCAACCGGGGCATCGAAGTCGGAATGCCGCGAAACTCACCGAGTCAAAGCGTTTCGCCGTTTGCGGAAGAAGTCTGATGTAGAACAAGTAGCAGAAGCATACATGCTCAAGAGGGATCACCCGAAATTCAAAGGCAACTGAATTTCGGCAACCGGGCATCGAAGTCGGAATGCCGCGAAACTCACCGAGTCAAAGCGTTTCGCCGTTTGCGGAAGAAGTCTGATGTAGAACAAGTAGCAGAAGCATACATGCTCAAGAGGGATCACCCGAAATTCAAAGGCAACTGAATTTCGGCAACCGGGGCATCGAAGTCGGAATGCCGCGAAACTCACCGAGTCAAAGCGTTTCGCCGTTTGCGGAAGAAGTCTGATGTAGAACAAGTAGCAGAAGCATACATGCTCAAGAGGGATCACCCGAAATTCAAAGGCAACTGAATTTCGGCAACCGGGGCATCGAAGTCGGAATGCCGCGAAACTCACCGAGTCAAAGCGTTTCGCCGTTTGCGGAAGAAGTCTGATGTAGAACAAGTAGCAGAAGCATACATGCTCAAGAGGGATCACCCGAAATTCAAAGGCAACTGAATTTCGGCAACCGGGGCATCGAAGTCGGAATGCCGCGAAACTCACCGAGTCAAAGCGTTTCGCCGTTTGCGGAAGAAGTCTGATGTAGAACAAGTAGCAGAAGCATACATGCTCAAGAGGGATCACCCGAAATTCAAAGGCAACTGAATTTCGGCAACCGGGGCATCGAAGTCGGAATGCCGCGAAACTCACCGAGTCAAAGCGTTTCGCCGTTTGCGGAAGAAGTCTGATGTAGAACAAGTAGCAGAAGCATACATGCTCAAGAGGGATCACCCGAAATTCAAAGGCAACTGAATTTCGGCAACCGGGGCATCGAAGTCGGAATGCCGCGAAACTCACCGAGTCAAAGCGTTTCGCCGTTTGCGGAAGAAAGTCTGATGTAGAACAAGTAGCAGAAGCATACATGCTCAAGAGGGATCACCCGAAATTCAAAGGCAACTGAATTTCGGCAACCGGGGCAATCGAAGTCGGAATGCGCGAAACTCACCTAGGTCAAAG
>CM055364.1:21526373-21548751 GCA_029228515.1 Populus alba x Populus x berolinensis | reverse complement strand
ACTTCGATGCCCCGGTTGCCGAAATTCAGTTGCCTTTGAATTTCGGGTGATCCCTCTTGAGCATGTATGCTTCTGCTACTTGTTCTACATCACACTTCTTCCGCAAAGGCGAAACGCTTTGACTCGGAGTTTCGCGGCATTCCGACTTCGATGCCCCGGTTGCCGAAATTCAGTCCTTTGAATTTCGGTGATCCCTCTTGAGCATGTATGCTTCTGCTACTTGTTCTACATCACACTTCCTTCCGCAAAGGCGAAACGCTTTGACTCGGTGAGTTTCGCGGCATTCCGACTTCGATGCCCCGGTTGCCGAAATTCAGTTGCCTTTGAATTTCGGGTGATCCCTCTTGAGCATGTATGCTTCTGCTACTTGTTCTACATCACACTTCCTTCCGCAAAGGCGAAACGCTTTGACTCGGTGAGTTTCGCGGCATTCCGACTTCGATGCCCCGTTGCCGAAATTCAGTTGCCTTTGAATTTCGGGTGATCCCTCTTGAGCATGTATGCTTCTGCTACTTGTTCTACATCACACTTCCTTCCGCAAAGGGCGAAACGCTTTGACTCGGTGAGTTTCGCGGCATTCCGACTTCGATGCCCCGGTTGCCGAAATTCAGTTGCCTTTGAATTTCGGGTGATCCCTCTTGAGCATGTATGCTTCTGCTACTTGTTCTACATCACACTTTCCTTCCGTCCGCAAAGGCGAACGCTTTGACTCGGTGAGTTTCGCGGCATTCCGACTTCGATGCCCCGGTTGCCGAAATTCAGTTGCCTTTGAATTTCGGGTGATCCCTCTTGAGCATGTATGCTTCTGCTACTTGTTCTACATCATCACTTCCTTCCGCAAAGGCGAAACGCTTTGACTCGGTGAGTTTCGCGGCATTCCGACTTCGATGCCCCGTTTGCCGAAATTCAGTTGCCTTTGAATTTCGGGTGATCCCTCTTGAGCATGTATGCTTCTGCTACTTGTTCTACATCACACTTCCTTCCGCAAACGGCGAAACGCTTTGACTCGGTGAGTTTCGCGGCATTCCGACTTCGATGCCCCGGTTGCCGAAATTCAGTTGCCTTTGAATTTCGGGTGATCCCTCTTGAGCATGTATGCTTCTGCTACTTGTTCTACATCACACTTCCTTCCGCAAACGGCGAAACGCTTTGACTCGGTGAGTTTCGCGGCATTCCGACTTCGATGCCCGGTTGCCGAAATTCAGTTGCCTTTGAATTTCGGGTGATCCCTCTTGAGCATGTATGCTTCTGCTACTTGTTCTACATCACACTTCCTTCCGCAAACGGCGAAACGCTTTGACTCGGTGAGTTTCGCGGCATTCCGACTTCGATGCCCCGGTTGCCGAAATTCAGTTGCCTTTGAATTTCGGGTGATCCCTCTTGAGCATGTATGCTTCTGCTACTTGTTCTACATCACACTTCTTCCGCAAACGGCGAAACGCTTTGACTCGGTGAGTTTCGCGGCATTCCGACTTCGATGCCCGGTTGCCGAAATTCAGTTGCCTTTGAATTTCGGGTGATCCCTCTTGAGCATGTATGCTTCTGCTACTTGTTCTACATCACACTTCCTTCCGCAAACGGCGAAACGCTTTGACTCGGTGAGTTTCGCGGCATTCCGACTTCGATGCCCCGGTTGCCGAAATTCAGTTGCCTTTGAATTTCGGGTGATCCCTCTTGAGCATGTATGCTTCTGCTACTTGTTCTACATCACACTTCCTTCCGCAAAGGCGAAACGCTTTGACTCGGTGAGTTTCGCGGCATTCCGACTTCGATGCCCCGTTTGCCGAAATTCAGTTGCCTTTGAATTTCGGGTGATCCCTCTTGAGCATGTATGCTTCTGCTACTTGTTCTACACACACTTCCTTCCGCAAAGGGCGAAACGCTTTGACTCGGTGAGTTTCGCGCATTCCGACTTCGATGCCCGGTTGCCGAAATTCAGTTGCCTTTGAATTTCGGGTGATCCCTCTTGAGCATGTATGCTTCTGCTACTTGTTCTACATCACACTTCTTCCGCAAACGGCGAAACGCTTTGACTCGGTGAGTTTCGCGGCATTCCGACTTCGATGCCCCGGTTGCCGAAATTCAGTTGCCTTTGAATTTCGGGTGATCCCTCTTGAGCATGTATGCTTCTGCTACTTGTTCTACATCACACTTCTTCCGCAAACGGCGAAACGCTTTGACTCGGTGAGTTTCGCGGCATTCCGACTTCGATGCCCCGGTTGCCGAAATTCAGTTGCCTTTGAATTTCGGTGATCCCTCTTGAGCATGTATGCTTCTGCTACTTGTTCTACATCACACTTCCTTCCGCAAAGGCGAAACGCTTTGACTCGGTGAGTTTCGCGGCATTCCGACTTCGATGCCCGGTTGCCGAAATTCAGTTGCCTTTGAATTTCGGGTGATCCCTCTTGAGCATACTTCCATCCCTTACAAGGCGAAACGCTTTGACTCGGTGAGTTTCGCGGCATTCCGACTTCGATGCCCCGGTTGCCGAAATTCAGTTGCCTTTGAATTTCGGGTGATCCCTCTTGAGCATGTATGCTTCTGCTACTTGTTCTACATCACACTTCCTTCCGCAAACGGCGAAACGCTTTGACTCGGTGAGTTTCGCGGCATTCCGACTTCGATGCCCCGGTTGCCGAAATTCAGTTGCCTTTGAATTTCGGGTGATCCCTCTTGAGCATGTATGCTTCTGCTACTTGTTCTACATCACTTTCTCCTTCCCAAAGGCGAAACGCTTTGACTCGGTGAGTTTCGCGGCATTCCGACTTCGATGCCCCGGTTGCCGAAATTCAGTTGCCTTTGAATTTCGGGTGATCCCTCTTGAGCATGTATGCTTCTGCTACTTGTTCTACATCACACTTCTTCCGCAAAGGCGAAACGCTTTGACTCGGTGAGTTTCGCGGCATTCCGACTTCCCCCCCAAATTCAGTTTCGCGACTGGGAATTCCTCCGCGGGTTGCCGAAATTCAGTTGCCTTTGAATTTCGGTGATCCCTCTTGAGCATGTATGCTTCTGCTACTTGTTCTACATCACACTTTCCTTCCGCAAACGGCGAAACGCTTTGACTCGGTGAGTTTCGCGGCATTCCGACTTCGATGCCCCGGTTGCCGAAATTCAGTTGCCTTTGAATTTCGGGTGATCCTCTTGAGCATGTATGCTTCTGCTACTTGTTCTACATCACACTTCCTTCCGCAAACGGCGAAACGCTTTGACTCGGTGAGTTTCGCGGCATTCCGACTTCGATGCCCCGGTTGCCGAAATTCAGTTGCCTTTGAATTTCGGGTGATCCCTCTTGAGCATGTATGCTTCTGCTACTTGTTCTACATCACACTTCCTTCCGCAAACGGCGAAACGCTTTGACTCGGTGAGTTTCGCGGCATTCCGACTTCGATGCCCCGGTTGCCGAAATTCAGTTGCCTTTGAATTTCGGGTGATCCCTCTTGAGCATGTATGCTTCTGCTACTTGTTCTACATCACACTTCCTTCCGCAAACGGCGAAACGCTTTGACTCGGTGAGTTTCGCGGCATTCCGACTTCGATGCCCCGGTTGCCGAAATTCAGTTGCCTTTGAATTTCGGGTGATCCCTCTTGAGCATGTATGCTTCTGCTACTTGTTCTACATCACACTTCCTTCCGCAAACGGCGAAACGCTTTGACTCGGTGAGTTTCGCGGCATTCCGACTTCGATGCCCCGGTTGCCGAAATTCAGTTGCCTTTGAATTTCGGGTGATCCCTCTTGAGCATGTATGCTTCTGCTACTTGTTCTACATCACACTTCTTCCGCAAACGGCGAAACGCTTTGACTCGGTGAGTTTCGCGGCATTCCGACTTCGATGCCCCGGTTGCCGAAATTCAGTTGCCTTTGAATTTCGGGTGATCCCTCTTGAGCATGTATGCTTCTGCTACTTGTTCTACATCACACTTCCTTCCGCAAACGGCGAAACGCTTTGACTCGGTGAGTTTCGCGGCATTCCGACTTCGATGCCCCGGTTGCCGAAATTCAGTTGCCTTTGAATTTCGGGTGATCCCTCTTGAGCATGTATGCTTCTGCTACTTGTTCTACATCACACTTCCTTCCGCAAACGGCGAAACGCTTTGACTCGGTGAGTTTCGCGGCATTCCGACTTCGATGCCCCGGTTGCCGAAATTCAGTTGCCTTTGAATTTCGGGTGATCCCTCTTGAGCATGTATGCTTCTGCTACTTGTTCTACATCACACTTCCTTCCGCAAACGGCGAAACGCTTTGACTCGGTGAGTTTCGCGGCATTCCGACTTCGATGCCCCGGTTGCCGAAATTCAGTTGCCTTTGAATTTCGGGTGATCCCTCTTGAGCATGTATGCTTCTGCTACTTGTTCTACATCACACTTCCTTCCGCAAACGGCGAAACGCTTTGACTCGGTGAGTTTCGCGGCATTCCGACTTCGATGCCCCGGTTGCCGAAATTCAGTTGCCTTTGAATTTCGGGTGATCCCTCTTGAGCATGTATGCTTCTGCTACTTGTTCTACATCACACTTCCTTCCGCAAACGGCGAAACGCTTTGACTCGGTGAGTTTCGCGGCATTCCGACTTCGATGCCCCGGTTGCCGAAATTCAGTTGCCTTTGAATTTCGGGTGATCCCTCTTGAGCATGTATGCTTCTGCTACTTGTTCTACATCACACTTCCTTCCGCAAACGGCGAAACGCTTTGACTCGGTGAGTTTCGCGGCATTCCGACTTCGATGCCCCGGTTGCCGAAATTCAGTTGCCTTTGAATTTCGGGTGATCCCTCTTGAGCATGTATGCTTCTGCTACTTGTTCTACATCACACTTCTTCCGCAAACGGCGAAACGCTTTGACTCGGTGAGTTTCGCGGCATTCCGACTTCGATGCCCCGGTTGCCGAAATTCAGTTGCCTTTGAATTTCGGGTGATCCCTCTTGAGCATGTATGCTTCTGCTACTTGTTCTACATCACACTTCCTTCCGCAAACGGCGAAACGCTTTGACTCGGTGAGTTTCGCGGCATTCCGACTTCGATGCCCCGGTTGCCGAAATTCAGTTGCCTTTGAATTTCGGGTGATCCCTCTTGAGCATGTATGCTTCTGCTACTTGTTCTACATCACACTTCCTTCCGCAAACGGCGAAACGCTTTGACTCGGTGAGTTTCGCGGCATTCCGACTTCGATGCCCCGGTTGCCGAAATTCAGTTGCCTTTGAATTTCGGGTGATCCCTCTTGAGCATGTATGCTTCTGCTACTTGTTCTACATCACACTTCCTTCCGCAAACGGCGAAACGCTTTGACTCGGTGAGTTTCGCGGCATTCCGACTTCGATGCCCCGGTTGCCGAAATTCAGTTGCCTTTGAATTTCGGGTGATCCCTCTTGAGCATGTATGCTTCTGCTACTTGTTCTACATCACACTTCCTTCCGCAAACGGCGAAACGCTTTGACTCGGTGAGTTTCGCGGCATTCCGACTTCGATGCCCCGGTTGCCGAAATTCAGTTGCCTTTGAATTTCGGGTGATCCCTCTTGAGCATGTATGCTTCTGCTACTTGTTCTACATCACACTTCCTTCCGCAAAGGGCGAAACGCTTTGACTCGGTGAGTTTCGCGGCATTCCGACTTCGATGCCCCGGTTGCCGAAATTCAGTTGCCTTTGAATTTCGGGTGATCCCTCTTGAGCATGTATGCTTCTGCTACTTGTTCTACATCACACTTCCTTCCGCAAACGGCGAAACGCTTTGACTCGGTGAGTTTCGCGGCATTCCGACTTCGATGCCCCGTTGCCGAAATTCAGTTGCCTTTGAATTTCGGGTGATCCCTCTTGAGCATGTATGCTTCTGCTACTTGTTCTACATCACACTTCTTCCGCAAACGGCGAAACGCTTTGACTCGGTGAGTTTCGCGGCATTCCGACTTCGATGCCCCGGTTGCCGAAATTCAGTTGCCTTTGAATTTCGGGTGATCCCTCTTGAGCATGTATGCTTCTGCTACTTGTTCTACATCACACTTCCTTCCGCAAACGGCGAAACGCTTTGACTCGGTGAGTTTCGCGGCATTCCGACTTCGATGCCCCGGTTGCCGAAATTCAGTTGCCTTTGAATTTCGGGTGATCCCTCTTGAGCATGTATGCTTCTGCTACTTGTTCTACATCACACTTCCTTCCGCAAACGGCGAAACGCTTTGACTCGGTGAGTTTCGCGGCATTCCGACTTCGATGCCCCGGTTGCCGAAATTCAGTTGCCTTTGAATTTCGGGTGATCCCTCTTGAGCATGTATGCTTCTGCTACTTGTTCTACATCACACTTCCTTCCGCAAACGGCGAAACGCTTTGACTCGGTGAGTTTCGCGGCATTCCGACTTCGATGCCCCGGTTGCCGAAATTCAGTTGCCTTTGAATTTCGGGTGATCCCTCTTGAGCATGTATGCTTCTGCTACTTGTTCTACATCACACTTCTTCCGCAAACGGCGAAACGCTTTGACTCGGTGAGTTTCGCGGCATTCCGACTTCGATGCCCCGGTTGCCGAAATTCAGTTGCCTTTGAATTTCGGGTGATCCCTCTTGAGCATGTATGCTTCTGCTACTTGTTCTACATCACACTTCCTTCCGCAAACGGCGAAACGCTTTGACTCGGTGAGTTTCGCGGCATTCCGACTTCGATGCCCCGGTTGCCGAAATTCAGTTGCCTTTGAATTTCGGGTGATCCCTCTTGAGCATGTATGCTTCTGCTACTTGTTCTACATCACACTTCTTCCGCAAACGGCGAAACGCTTTGACTCGGTGAGTTTCGCGGCATTCCGACTTCGATGCCCCGGTTGCCGAAATTCAGTTGCCTTTGAATTTCGGGTGATCCCTCTTGAGCATGTATGCTTCTGCTACTTGTTCTACATCACACTTCCTTCCGCAAACGGCGAAACGCTTTGACTCGGTGAGTTTCGCGGCATTCCGACTTCGATGCCCCGGTTGCCGAAATTCAGTTGCCTTTGAATTTCGGGTGATCCCTCTTGAGCATGTATGCTTCTGCTACTTGTTCTACATCACACTTCCTTCCGCAAACGGCGAAACGCTTTGACTCGGTGAGTTTCGCGGCATTCCGACTTCGATGCCCCGGTTGCCGAAATTCAGTTGCCTTTGAATTTCGGGTGATCCCTCTTGAGCATGTATGCTTCTGCTACTTGTTCTACATCACACTTCCTTCCGCAAACGGCGAAACGCTTTGACTCGGTGAGTTTCGCGGCATTCCGACTTCGATGCCCCGGTTGCCGAAATTCAGTTGCCTTTGAATTTCGGGTGATCCCTCTTGAGCATGTATGCTTCTGCTACTTGTTCTACATCACACTTCCTTCCGCAAACGGCGAAACGCTTTGACTCGGTGAGTTTCGCGGCATTCCGACTTCGATGCCCCGGTTGCCGAAATTCAGTTGCCTTTGAATTTCGGGTGATCCCTCTTGAGCATGTATGCTTCTGCTACTTGTTCTACATCACACTTCCTTCCGCAAACGGCGAAACGCTTTGACTCGGTGAGTTTCGCGGCATTCCGACTTCGATGCCCCGGTTGCCGAAATTCAGTTGCCTTTGAATTTCGGGTGATCCCTCTTGAGCATGTATGCTTCTGCTACTTGTTCTACATCACACTTCCTTCCGCAAACGGCGAAACGCTTTGACTCGGTGAGTTTCGCGGCATTCCGACTTCGATGCCCCGGTTGCCGAAATTCAGTTGCCTTTGAATTTCGGGTGATCCCTCTTGAGCATGTATGCTTCTGCTACTTGTTCTACATCACACTTCCTTCCGCAAACGGCGAAACGCTTTGACTCGGTGAGTTTCGCGGCATTCCGACTTCGATGCCCCGGTTGCCGAAATTCAGTTGCCTTTGAATTTCGGGTGATCCCTCTTGAGCATGTATGCTTCTGCTACTTGTTCTACATCACACTTCCTTCCGCAAACGGCGAAACGCTTTGACTCGGTGAGTTTCGCGGCATTCCGACTTCGATGCCCCGGTTGCCGAAATTCAGTTGCCTTTGAATTTCGGGTGATCCCTCTTGAGCATGTATGCTTCTGCTACTTGTTCTACATCACACTTCCTTCCGCAAACGGCGAAACGCTTTGACTCGGTGAGTTTCGCGGCATTCCGACTTCGATGCCCCGGTTGCCGAAATTCAGTTGCCTTTGAATTTCGGGTGATCCCTCTTGAGCATGTATGCTTCTGCTACTTGTTCTACATCACACTTCCTTCCGCAAACGGCGAAACGCTTTGACTCGGTGAGTTTCGCGGCATTCCGACTTCGATGCCCCGGTTGCCGAAATTCAGTTGCCTTTGAATTTCGGGTGATCCCTCTTGAGCATGTATGCTTCTGCTACTTGTTCTACATCACACTTCCTTCCGCAAACGGCGAAACGCTTTGACTCGGTGAGTTTCGCGGCATTCCGACTTCGATGCCCCGGTTGCCGAAATTCAGTTGCCTTTGAATTTCGGGTGATCCCTCTTGAGCATGTATGCTTCTGCTACTTGTTCTACATCACACTTCCTTCCGCAAACGGCGAAACGCTTTGACTCGGTGAGTTTCGCGGCATTCCGACTTCGATGCCCCGGTTGCCGAAATTCAGTTGCCTTTGAATTTCGGGTGATCCCTCTTGAGCATGTATGCTTCTGCTACTTGTTCTACATCACACTTCTTCCGCAAACGGCGAAACGCTTTGACTCGGTGAGTTTCGCGGCATTCCGACTTCGATGCCCCGGTTGCCGAAATTCAGTTGCCTTTGAATTTCGGGTGATCCCTCTTGAGCATGTATGCTTCTGCTACTTGTTCTACATCACACTTCCTTCCGCAAACGGCGAAACGCTTTGACTCGGTGAGTTTCGCGGCATTCCGACTTCGATGCCCCGGTTGCCGAAATTCAGTTGCCTTTGAATTTCGGGTGATCCCTCTTGAGCATGTATGCTTCTGCTACTTGTTCTACATCACACTTCTTCCGCAAACGGCGAAACGCTTTGACTCGGTGAGTTTCGCGGCATTCCGACTTCGATGCCCCGGTTGCCGAAATTCAGTTGCCTTTGAATTTCGGGTGATCCCTCTTGAGCATGTATGCTTCTGCTACTTGTTCTACATCACACTTCCTTCCGCAAACGGCGAAACGCTTTGACTCGGTGAGTTTCGCGGCATTCCGACTTCGATGCCCCGGTTGCCGAAATTCAGTTGCCTTTGAATTTCGGGTGATCCCTCTTGAGCATGTATGCTTCTGCTACTTGTTCTACATCACACTTCCTTCCGCAAACGGCGAAACGCTTTGACTCGGTGAGTTTCGCGGCATTCCGACTTCGATGCCCCGGTTGCCGAAATTCAGTTGCCTTTGAATTTCGGGTGATCCCTCTTGAGCATGTATGCTTCTGCTACTTGTTCTACATCACACTTCCTTCCGCAAACGGCGAAACGCTTTGACTCGGTGAGTTTCGCGGCATTCCGACTTCGATGCCCCGGTTGCCGAAATTCAGTTGCCTTTGAATTTCGGGTGATCCCTCTTGAGCATGTATGCTTCTGCTACTTGTTCTACATCACACTTCCTTCCGCAAACGGCGAAACGCTTTGACTCGGTGAGTTTCGCGGCATTCCGACTTCGATGCCCCGGTTGCCGAAATTCAGTTGCCTTTGAATTTCGGGTGATCCCTCTTGAGCATGTATGCTTCTGCTACTTGTTCTACATCACACTTCCTTCCGCAAACGGCGAAACGCTTTGACTCGGTGAGTTTCGCGGCATTCCGACTTCGATGCCCCGGTTGCCGAAATTCAGTTGCCTTTGAATTTCGGGTGATCCCTCTTGAGCATGTATGCTTCTGCTACTTGTTCTACATCACACTTCCTTCCGCAAACGGCGAAACGCTTTGACTCGGTGAGTTTCGCGGCATTCCGACTTCGATGCCCCGGTTGCCGAAATTCAGTTGCCTTTGAATTTCGGGTGATCCCTCTTGAGCATGTATGCTTCTGCTACTTGTTCTACATCACACTTCCTTCCGCAAACGGCGAAACGCTTTGACTCGGTGAGTTTCGCGGCATTCCGACTTCGATGCCCCGGTTGCCGAAATTCAGTTGCCTTTGAATTTCGGGTGATCCCTCTTGAGCATGTATGCTTCTGCTACTTGTTCTACATCACACTTCCTTCCGCAAACGGCGAAACGCTTTGACTCGGTGAGTTTCGCGGCATTCCGACTTCGATGCCCCGGTTGCCGAAATTCAGTTGCCTTTGAATTTCGGGTGATCCCTCTTGAGCATGTATGCTTCTGCTACTTGTTCTACATCACACTTCCTCCGCAAACGGCGAAACGCTTTGACTCGGTGAGTTTCGCGGCATTCCGACTTCGATGCCCCGGTTGCCGAAATTCAGTTGCCTTTGAATTTCGGGTGATCCCTCTTGAGCATGTATGCTTCTGCTACTTGTTCTACATCACACTTCCTTCCGCAAACGGCGAAACGCTTTGACTCGGTGAGTTTCGCGGCATTCCGACTTCGATGCCCCGGTTGCCGAAATTCAGTTGCCTTTGAATTTCGGGTGATCCCTCTTGAGCATGTATGCTTCTGCTACTTGTTCTACATCACACTTCTTCCGCAAACGGCGAAACGCTTTGACTCGGTGAGTTTCGCGGCATTCCGACTTCGATGCCCCGGTTGCCGAAATTCAGTTGCCTTTGAATTTCGGGTGATCCCTCTTGAGCATGTATGCTTCTGCTACTTGTTCTACATCACACTTCCTTCCGCAAACGGCGAAACGCTTTGACTCGGTGAGTTTCGCGGCATTCCGACTTCGATGCCCCGGTTGCCGAAATTCAGTTGCCTTTGAATTTCGGGTGATCCCTCTTGAGCATGTATGCTTCTGCTACTTGTTCTACATCACACTTCCTTCCGCAAACGGCGAAACGCTTTGACTCGGTGAGTTTCGCGGCATTCCGACTTCGATGCCCCGGTTGCCGAAATTCAGTTGCCTTTGAATTTCGGGTGATCCCTCTTGAGCATGTATGCTTCTGCTACTTGTTCTACATCACACTTCTTCCGCAAACGGCGAAACGCTTTGACTCGGTGAGTTTCGCGGCATTCCGACTTCGATGCCCCGGTTGCCGAAATTCAGTTGCCTTTGAATTTCGGGTGATCCCTCTTGAGCATGTATGCTTCTGCTACTTGTTCTACATCACACTTCCTTCCGCAAACGGCGAAACGCTTTGACTCGGTGAGTTTCGCGGCATTCCGACTTCGATGCCCCGGTTGCCGAAATTCAGTTGCCTTTGAATTTCGGGTGATCCCTCTTGAGCATGTATGCTTCTGCTACTTGTTCTACATCACACTTCCTTCCGCAAACGGCGAAACGCTTTGACTCGGTGAGTTTCGCGGCATTCCGACTTCGATGCCCCGGTTGCCGAAATTCAGTTGCCTTTGAATTTCGGGTGATCCCTCTTGAGCATGTATGCTTCTGCTACTTGTTCTACATCACACTTCCTTCCGCAAACGGCGAAACGCTTTGACTCGGTGAGTTTCGCGGCATTCCGACTTCGATGCCCCGGTTGCCGAAATTCAGTTGCCTTTGAATTTCGGGTGATCCCTCTTGAGCATGTATGCTTCTGCTACTTGTTCTACATCACACTTCCTTCCGCAAACGGCGAAACGCTTTGACTCGGTGAGTTTCGCGGCATTCCGACTTCGATGCCCCGGTTGCCGAAATTCAGTTGCCTTTGAATTTCGGGTGATCCCTCTTGAGCATGTATGCTTCTGCTACTTGTTCTACATCACACTTCCTTCCGCAAACGGCGAAACGCTTTGACTCGGTGAGTTTCGCGGCATTCCGACTTCGATGCCCCGGTTGCCGAAATTCAGTTGCCTTTGAATTTCGGGTGATCCCTCTTGAGCATGTATGCTTCTGCTACTTGTTCTACATCACACTTCCTTCCGCAAACGGCGAAACGCTTTGACTCGGTGAGTTTCGCGGCATTCCGACTTCGATGCCCCGGTTGCCGAAATTCAGTTGCCTTTGAATTTCGGGTGATCCCTCTTGAGCATGTATGCTTCTGCTACTTGTTCTACATCACACTTCCTTCCGCAAACGGCGAAACGCTTTGACTCGGTGAGTTTCGCGGCATTCCGACTTCGATGCCCCGGTTGCCGAAATTCAGTTGCCTTTGAATTTCGGGTGATCCCTCTTGAGCATGTATGCTTCTGCTACTTGTTCTACATCACACTTCCTTCCGCAAACGGCGAAACGCTTTGACTCGGTGAGTTTCGCGGCATTCCGACTTCGATGCCCCGGTTGCCGAAATTCAGTTGCCTTTGAATTTCGGGTGATCCCTCTTGAGCATGTATGCTTCTGCTACTTGTTCTACATCACACTTCCTTCCGCAAACGGCGAAACGCTTTGACTCGGTGAGTTTCGCGGCATTCCGACTTCGATGCCCCGGTTGCCGAAATTCAGTTGCCTTTGAATTTCGGGTGATCCCTCTTGAGCATGTATGCTTCTGCTACTTGTTCTACATCACACTTCCTTCCGCAAACGGCGAAACGCTTTGACTCGGTGAGTTTCGCGGCATTCCGACTTCGATGCCCCGGTTGCCGAAATTCAGTTGCCTTTGAATTTCGGGTGATCCCTCTTGAGCATGTATGCTTCTGCTACTTGTTCTACATCACACTTCCTTCCGCAAACGGCGAAACGCTTTGACTCGGTGAGTTTCGCGGCATTCCGACTTCGATGCCCCGGTTGCCGAAATTCAGTTGCCTTTGAATTTCGGGTGATCCCTCTTGAGCATGTATGCTTCTGCTACTTGTTCTACATCACACTTCCTTCCGCAAACGGCGAAACGCTTTGACTCGGTGAGTTTCGCGGCATTCCGACTTCGATGCCCCGGTTGCCGAAATTCAGTTGCCTTTGAATTTCGGGTGATCCCTCTTGAGCATGTATGCTTCTGCTACTTGTTCTACATCACACTTCCTTCCGCAAACGGCGAAACGCTTTGACTCGGTGAGTTTCGCGGCATTCCGACTTCGATGCCCCGGTTGCCGAAATTCAGTTGCCTTTGAATTTCGGGTGATCCCTCTTGAGCATGTATGCTTCTGCTACTTGTTCTACATCACACTTCCTTCCGCAAACGGCGAAACGCTTTGACTCGGTGAGTTTCGCGGCATTCCGACTTCGATGCCCCGGTTGCCGAAATTCAGTTGCCTTTGAATTTCGGGTGATCCCTCTTGAGCATGTATGCTTCTGCTACTTGTTCTACATCACACTTCCTTCCGCAAACGGCGAAACGCTTTGACTCGGTGAGTTTCGCGGCATTCCGACTTCGATGCCCCGGTTGCCGAAATTCAGTTGCCTTTGAATTTCGGGTGATCCCTCTTGAGCATGTATGCTTCTGCTACTTGTTCTACATCACACTTCCTTCCGCAAACGGCGAAACGCTTTGACTCGGTGAGTTTCGCGGCATTCCGACTTCGATGCCCCGGTTGCCGAAATTCAGTTGCCTTTGAATTTCGGGTGATCCCTCTTGAGCATGTATGCTTCTGCTACTTGTTCTACATCACACTTCTTCCGCAAACGGCGAAACGCTTTGACTCGGTGAGTTTCGCGGCATTCCGACTTCGATGCCCCGGTTGCCGAAATTCAGTTGCCTTTGAATTTCGGGTGATCCCTCTTGAGCATGTATGCTTCTGCTACTTGTTCTACATCACACTTCCTTCCGCAAACGGCGAAACGCTTTGACTCGGTGAGTTTCGCGGCATTCCGACTTCGATGCCCCGGTTGCCGAAATTCAGTTGCCTTTGAATTTCGGGTGATCCCTCTTGAGCATGTATGCTTCTGCTACTTGTTCTACATCACACTTCCTTCCGCAAACGGCGAAACGCTTTGACTCGGTGAGTTTCGCGGCATTCCGACTTCGATGCCCCGGTTGCCGAAATTCAGTTGCCTTTGAATTTCGGGTGATCCCTCTTGAGCATGTATGCTTCTGCTACTTGTTCTACATCACACTTCCTTCCGCAAACGGCGAAACGCTTTGACTCGGTGAGTTTCGCGGCATTCCGACTTCGATGCCCCGGTTGCCGAAATTCAGTTGCCTTTGAATTTCGGGTGATCCCTCTTGAGCATGTATGCTTCTGCTACTTGTTCTACATCACACTTCCTTCCGCAAACGGCGAAACGCTTTGACTCGGTGAGTTTCGCGGCATTCCGACTTCGATGCCCCGGTTGCCGAAATTCAGTTGCCTTTGAATTTCGGGTGATCCCTCTTGAGCATGTATGCTTCTGCTACTTGTTCTACATCACACTTCCTTCCGCAAACGGCGAAACGCTTTGACTCGGTGAGTTTCGCGGCATTCCGACTTCGATGCCCCGGTTGCCGAAATTCAGTTGCCTTTGAATTTCGGGTGATCCCTCTTGAGCATGTATGCTTCTGCTACTTGTTCTACATCACACTTCTTCCGCAAACGGCGAAACGCTTTGACTCGGTGAGTTTCGCGGCATTCCGACTTCGATGCCCCGGTTGCCGAAATTCAGTTGCCTTTGAATTTCGGGTGATCCCTCTTGAGCATGTATGCTTCTGCTACTTGTTCTACATCACACTTCCTTCCGCAAACGGCGAAACGCTTTGACTCGGTGAGTTTCGCGGCATTCCGACTTCGATGCCCCGGTTGCCGAAATTCAGTTGCCTTTGAATTTCGGGTGATCCCTCTTGAGCATGTATGCTTCTGCTACTTGTTCTACATCACACTTCCTTCCGCAAACGGCGAAACGCTTTGACTCGGTGAGTTTCGCGGCATTCCGACTTCGATGCCCCGGTTGCCGAAATTCAGTTGCCTTTGAATTTCGGGTGATCCCTCTTGAGCATGTATGCTTCTGCTACTTGTTCTACATCACACTTCCTTCCGCAAACGGCGAAACGCTTTGACTCGGTGAGTTTCGCGGCATTCCGACTTCGATGCCCCGGTTGCCGAAATTCAGTTGCCTTTGAATTTCGGGTGATCCCTCTTGAGCATGTATGCTTCTGCTACTTGTTCTACATCACACTTCCTTCCGCAAACGGCGAAACGCTTTGACTCGGTGAGTTTCGCGGCATTCCGACTTCGATGCCCCGGTTGCCGAAATTCAGTTGCCTTTGAATTTCGGGTGATCCCTCTTGAGCATGTATGCTTCTGCTACTTGTTCTACATCACACTTCCTTCCGCAAACGGCGAAACGCTTTGACTCGGTGAGTTTCGCGGCATTCCGACTTCGATGCCCCGGTTGCCGAAATTCAGTTGCCTTTGAATTTCGGGTGATCCCTCTTGAGCATGTATGCTTCTGCTACTTGTTCTACATCACACTTCCTTCCGCAAACGGCGAAACGCTTTGACTCGGTGAGTTTCGCGGCATTCCGACTTCGATGCCCCGGTTGCCGAAATTCAGTTGCCTTTGAATTTCGGGTGATCCCTCTTGAGCATGTATGCTTCTGCTACTTGTTCTACATCACACTTCCTTCCGCAAACGGCGAAACGCTTTGACTCGGTGAGTTTCGCGGCATTCCGACTTCGATGCCCCGGTTGCCGAAATTCAGTTGCCTTTGAATTTCGGGTGATCCCTCTTGAGCATGTATGCTTCTGCTACTTGTTCTACATCACACTTCCTTCCGCAAACGGCGAAACGCTTTGACTCGGTGAGTTTCGCGGCATTCCGACTTCGATGCCCCGGTTGCCGAAATTCAGTTGCCTTTGAATTTCGGGTGATCCCTCTTGAGCATGTATGCTTCTGCTACTTGTTCTACATCACACTTCCTTCCGCAAACGGCGAAACGCTTTGACTCGGTGAGTTTCGCGGCATTCCGACTTCGATGCCCCGGTTGCCGAAATTCAGTTGCCTTTGAATTTCGGGTGATCCCTCTTGAGCATGTATGCTTCTGCTACTTGTTCTACATCACACTTCCTTCCGCAAACGGCGAAACGCTTTGACTCGGTGAGTTTCGCGGCATTCCGACTTCGATGCCCCGGTTGCCGAAATTCAGTTGCCTTTGAATTTCGGGTGATCCCTCTTGAGCATGTATGCTTCTGCTACTTGTTCTACATCACACTTCCTTCCGCAAACGGCGAAACGCTTTGACTCGGTGAGTTTCGCGGCATTCCGACTTCGATGCCCCGGTTGCCGAAATTCAGTTGCCTTTGAATTTCGGGTGATCCCTCTTGAGCATGTATGCTTCTGCTACTTGTTCTACATCACACTTCCTTCCGCAAACGGCGAAACGCTTTGACTCGGTGAGTTTCGCGGCATTCCGACTTCGATGCCCCGGTTGCCGAAATTCAGTTGCCTTTGAATTTCGGGTGATCCCTCTTGAGCATGTATGCTTCTGCTACTTGTTCTACATCACACTTCTTCCGCAAACGGCGAAACGCTTTGACTCGGTGAGTTTCGCGGCATTCCGACTTCGATGCCCCGGTTGCCGAAATTCAGTTGCCTTTGAATTTCGGGTGATCCCTCTTGAGCATGTATGCTTCTGCTACTTGTTCTACATCACACTTCTTCCGCAAACGGCGAAACGCTTTGACTCGGTGAGTTTCGCGGCATTCCGACTTCGATGCCCCGGTTGCCGAAATTCAGTTGCCTTTGAATTTCGGGTGATCCCTCTTGAGCATGTATGCTTCTGCTACTTGTTCTACATCACACTTCCTTCCGCAAACGGCGAAACGCTTTGACTCGGTGAGTTTCGCGGCATTCCGACTTCGATGCCCCGGTTGCCGAAATTCAGTTGCCTTTGAATTTCGGGTGATCCCTCTTGAGCATGTATGCTTCTGCTACTTGTTCTACATCACACTTCCTTCCGCAAACGGCGAAACGCTTTGACTCGGTGAGTTTCGCGGCATTCCGACTTCGATGCCCCGGTTGCCGAAATTCAGTTGCCTTTGAATTTCGGGTGATCCCTCTTGAGCATGTATGCTTCTGCTACTTGTTCTACATCACACTTCTTCCGCAAACGGCGAAACGCTTTGACTCGGTGAGTTTCGCGGCATTCCGACTTCGATGCCCCGGTTGCCGAAATTCAGTTGCCTTTGAATTTCGGGTGATCCCTCTTGAGCATGTATGCTTCTGCTACTTGTTCTACATCACACTTCCTTCCGCAAACGGCGAAACGCTTTGACTCGGTGAGTTTCGCGGCATTCCGACTTCGATGCCCCGGTTGCCGAAATTCAGTTGCCTTTGAATTTCGGGTGATCCCTCTTGAGCATGTATGCTTCTGCTACTTGTTCTACATCACACTTCCTTCCGCAAACGGCGAAACGCTTTGACTCGGTGAGTTTCGCGGCATTCCGACTTCGATGCCCCGGTTGCCGAAATTCAGTTGCCTTTGAATTTCGGGTGATCCCTCTTGAGCATGTATGCTTCTGCTACTTGTTCTACATCACACTTCCTTCCGCAAACGGCGAAACGCTTTGACTCGGTGAGTTTCGCGGCATTCCGACTTCGATGCCCCGGTTGCCGAAATTCAGTTGCCTTTGAATTTCGGGTGATCCCTCTTGAGCATGTATGCTTCTGCTACTTGTTCTACATCACACTTCCTCCGCAAACGGCGAAACGCTTTGACTCGGTGAGTTTCGCGGCATTCCGACTTCGATGCCCCGGTTGCCGAAATTCAGTTGCCTTTGAATTTCGGGTGATCCCTCTTGAGCATGTATGCTTCTGCTACTTGTTCTACATCACACTTCCTTCCGCAAACGGCGAAACGCTTTGACTCGGTGAGTTTCGCGGCATTCCGACTTCGATGCCCCGGTTGCCGAAATTCAGTTGCCTTTGAATTTCGGGTGATCCCTCTTGAGCATGTATGCTTCTGCTACTTGTTCTACATCACACTTCTTCCGCAAACGGCGAAACGCTTTGACTCGGTGAGTTTCGCGGCATTCCGACTTCGATGCCCCGGTTGCCGAAATTCAGTTGCCTTTGAATTTCGGGTGATCCCTCTTGAGCATGTATGCTTCTGCTACTTGTTCTACATCACACTTCCTTCCGCAAACGGCGAAACGCTTTGACTCGGTGAGTTTCGCGGCATTCCGACTTCGATGCCCCGGTTGCCGAAATTCAGTTGCCTTTGAATTTCGGGTGATCCCTCTTGAGCATGTATGCTTCTGCTACTTGTTCTACATCACACTTCCTTCCGCAAACGGCGAAACGCTTTGACTCGGTGAGTTTCGCGGCATTCCGACTTCGATGCCCCGGTTGCCGAAATTCAGTTGCCTTTGAATTTCGGGTGATCCCTCTTGAGCATGTATGCTTCTGCTACTTGTTCTACATCACACTTCCTTCCGCAAACGGCGAAACGCTTTGACTCGGTGAGTTTCGCGGCATTCCGACTTCGATGCCCCGGTTGCCGAAATTCAGTTGCCTTTGAATTTCGGGTGATCCCTCTTGAGCATGTATGCTTCTGCTACTTGTTCTACATCACACTTCCTTCCGCAAACGGCGAAACGCTTTGACTCGGTGAGTTTCGCGGCATTCCGACTTCGATGCCCCGGTTGCCGAAATTCAGTTGCCTTTGAATTTCGGGTGATCCCTCTTGAGCATGTATGCTTCTGCTACTTGTTCTACATCACACTTCCTTCCGCAAACGGCGAAACGCTTTGACTCGGTGAGTTTCGCGGCATTCCGACTTCGATGCCCCGGTTGCCGAAATTCAGTTGCCTTTGAATTTCGGGTGATCCCTCTTGAGCATGTATGCTTCTGCTACTTGTTCTACATCACACTTCCTTCCGCAAACGGCGAAACGCTTTGACTCGGTGAGTTTCGCGGCATTCCGACTTCGATGCCCCGGTTGCCGAAATTCAGTTGCCTTTGAATTTCGGGTGATCCCTCTTGAGCATGTATGCTTCTGCTACTTGTTCTACATCACACTTCCTTCCGCAAACGGCGAAACGCTTTGACTCGGTGAGTTTCGCGGCATTCCGACTTCGATGCCCCGGTTGCCGAAATTCAGTTGCCTTTGAATTTCGGGTGATCCCTCTTGAGCATGTATGCTTCTGCTACTTGTTCTACATCACACTTCCTTCCGCAAACGGCGAAACGCTTTGACTCGGTGAGTTTCGCGGCATTCCGACTTCGATGCCCCGGTTGCCGAAATTCAGTTGCCTTTGAATTTCGGGTGATCCCTCTTGAGCATGTATGCTTCTGCTACTTGTTCTACATCACACTTCCTTCCGCAAACGGCGAAACGCTTTGACTCGGTGAGTTTCGCGGCATTCCGACTTCGATGCCCCGGTTGCCGAAATTCAGTTGCCTTTGAATTTCGGGTGATCCCTCTTGAGCATGTATGCTTCTGCTACTTGTTCTACATCACACTTCCTTCCGCAAACGGCGAAACGCTTTGACTCGGTGAGTTTCGCGGCATTCCGACTTCGATGCCCCGGTTGCCGAAATTCAGTTGCCTTTGAATTTCGGGTGATCCCTCTTGAGCATGTATGCTTCTGCTACTTGTTCTACATCACACTTCCTTCCGCAAACGGCGAAACGCTTTGACTCGGTGAGTTTCGCGGCATTCCGACTTCGATGCCCCGGTTGCCGAAATTCAGTTGCCTTTGAATTTCGGGTGATCCCTCTTGAGCATGTATGCTTCTGCTACTTGTTCTACATCACACTTCCTTCCGCAAACGGCGAAACGCTTTGACTCGGTGAGTTTCGCGGCATTCCGACTTCGATGCCCCGGTTGCCGAAATTCAGTTGCCTTTGAATTTCGGGTGATCCCTCTTGAGCATGTATGCTTCTGCTACTTGTTCTACATCACACTTCCTTCCGCAAACGGCGAAACGCTTTGACTCGGTGAGTTTCGCGGCATTCCGACTTCGATGCCCCGGTTGCCGAAATTCAGTTGCCTTTGAATTTCGGGTGATCCCTCTTGAGCATGTATGCTTCTGCTACTTGTTCTACATCACACTTCCTTCCGCAAAGGCGAAACGCTTTGACTCGGTGAGTTTCGCGGCATTCCGACTTCGATGCCCCGGTTGCCGAAATTCAGTTGCCTTTGAATTTCGGGTGATCCCTCTTGAGCATGTATGCTTCTGCTACTTGTTCTACATCACTTCCTTCCGCAAACGGCGAAACGCTTTGACTCGGTGAGTTTCGCGGCATTCCGACTTCGATGCCCCGGTTGCCGAAATTCAGTTGCCTTTGAATTTCGGGTGATCCCTCTTGAGCATGTATGCTTCTGCTACTTGTTCTACATCACACTTCTTCCGCAAACGGCGAAACGCTTTGACTCGGTGAGTTTCGCGGCATTCCGACTTCGATGCCCCGGTTGCCGAAATTCAGTTGCCTTTGAATTTCGGGTGATCCCTCTTGAGCATGTATGCTTCTGCTACTTGTTCTACATCACACTTCCTTCCGCAAAGGCGAAACGCTTTGACTCGGTGAGTTTCGCGGCATTCCGACTTCGATGCCCCGGTTGCCGAAATTCAGTTGCCTTTGAATTTCGGGTGATCCCTCTTGAGCATGTATGCTTCTGCTACTTGTTCTACATCACACTTCTTCCGCAAACGGCGAAACGCTTTGACTCGGTGAGTTTCGCGGCATTCCGACTTCGATGCCCCGGTTGCCGAAATTCAGTTGCCTTTGAATTTCGGGTGATCCCTCTTGAGCATGTATGCTTCTGCTACTTGTTCTACATCACACTTCCTTCCGCAAAGGCGAAACGCTTTGACTCGGTGAGTTTCGCGGCATTCCGACTTCGATGCCCCGGTTGCCGAAATTCAGTTGCCTTTGAATTTCGGTGATCCCTCTTGAGCATGTATGCTTCTGCTACTTGTTCTACATCACACTTCTTCCTCCGCAAACGGCGAAACGCTTTGACTCGGTGAGTTTCGCGGCATTCCGACTTCGATGCCCCGGTTGCCGAAATTCAGTTGCCTTTGAATTTCGGGTGATCCCTCTTGAGCATGTATGCTTCTGCTACTTGTTCTACATCACACTTCTTCCGCAAACGGCGAAACGCTTTGACTCGGTGAGTTTCGCGGCATTCCGACTTCGATGCCCCGGTTGCCGAAATTCAGTTGCCTTTGAATTTCGGGTGATCCCTCTTGAGCATGTATGCTTCTGCTACTTGTTCTACATCAGACTTCTTCCGCAAAGGCGAAACGCTTTGACTCGGTGAGTTTCGCGGCATTCCGACTTCGATGCCCCGGTTGCCGAAATTCAGTTGCCTTTGAATTTCGGGTGATCCCTCTTGAGCATGTATGCTTCTGCTACTTGTTCTACACATCACTTCTTCTTCCGCAAACGGCAAACGCTTTGACTCGGTGAGTTTCGCGGCATTCCGACTTCGATGCCCCGGTTGCCGAAATTCAGTTGCCTTTGAATTTCGGGTGATCCCTCTTGAGCATGTATGCTTCTGCTACTTGTTCTACATCAGACTTCCTTCCGCAAACGAAACGCTTTGACTCGGTGAGTTTCGCGGCATTCCGCCTTCGATGCCCCGGTTGCCGAAATTCAGTTGCCTTTGATATTTGGGTGATCCCTCTTGAGCTTGTATGCTTCTGCTACTTGTTCTACATCAGACTTTTTTCCGCAAACGGCAAAACGCTTCGACTCGGTGAGTTTCGCGGCATTCCGACTTCGATGCCCCGGTTGCCGAAATTCAGTTGCCTTTGAATTTCGGGTGATACCTCTTGAGCATGTATGCTTCTTCTACTTGTTCTACATCAGACTTTTTTCCGCAAACGGCAAAACGCTTCGACTCGGTGACTTTCGCGGCATTTCAACTTCGATGCCCCGGTTGCCCAAATTCAGTTGCCTTTGAATTTTGGGTGATCCCTCTTGAGCATGTATGCTTCTGCTACTTGTTCTACAGGATACTTGCTTCCGTAAATGGCGAAACGCTATGACTCGGTGAGTTTTGCAGCATTCCGACTTCGATGCCCCGGTTGCCGAAATTCAGTTGCCTTTGAATTTCGGGTGATCCCTCTTGAGCATGTATGCGTCTGCTACTTGTTCTACATCAGACTTTTTTCCGCAAACGGCGAAACGCTTTGACTCGGTGAGTTTCGCGGCATTCCGATTTCGATGCCCCGGTTGCCGAAATTCAGTTGCCTTTGAATTTCGGGTGATCCCTCTTGAGCATGTATGCTTCTGCTACTTGTTCTATCACACTTTTCCTTCCGCAAAGGCGAACCTTTGACTGGTGAGTTTCGCGGCATTCCGACTTCGATGCCCCGGTTGCCGAAATTCAGTTGCCTTTGAATTTCGGGTGATCCCTCTTGAGCATGTATGCTTCTGCTACTTGTTCTACATCACACTTCCTTCCGCAAACGGCGAAACGCTTTGACTCGGTGAGTTTCGCGGCATTCCGACTTCGATGCCCCGGTTGCCGAAATTCAGTTGCCTTTGAATTTCGGTGATCCCTCTTGAGCATGTATGCTTCTGCTACTTGTT